>APFE031610580.1:93752-103960 GCA_000404065.3 Pinus taeda | reverse complement strand
AAATTTGTTTTTGGTTGCAGGATAAGGAAGTCAACAGGATACTCCCATGAATCCAAAGAGACTATGATATCTTCTAATATTCCTTCCGGAACAACTTTAGATCTGTCTGCTAGTTCTAAGATTGTAGAAGTTGATCTAATGTTGTTTAATTACAGAGTTTTCATTGTCTCCATTGTCATTACATTTATAGCTGCTCCCAAGTCTATTAATGTATTTGGTACTGAGAAATTATTTATTGATATAGTAACCATAGGGATACTAGGATCAATATATTTCTCTACAATAGTTTGCGTAGACATGAGGCTTGCTAGTTTACCAATGACTTGGATTGTAGTGGGATCCTTCTTCTTTTTCCATGATTTCTTAATGCATAATTCCTTTATTATTTTAGCATATATTGGTATTTCTTTAATTGCTTTCAACAAAGGAATTTTTACATAAGCATTTTTTAACTCATCTAAAATATCAAATTCAAGAAGGATTATTTCTTTTGGTTGTTCCACTAACCTTTCAGGATAAGGTGGTGTTTGAGTTGTAATCGTTTTTCCTTTCTGAACTTGTATTTCAGTTTGTGATGTTTCAGGTGATTCTCCTTGTTCAGTTGGTTCTTCTACGAATGGCGGAGAATCCTTTTTAAGCACTTTGCCAGACCTTAAATGGACATCATTTAGAGGAAGAATAGAATATGTCGGAAAATATGCTACTTCCTCTACAGTGTATGCATACTTGTCCACTTTGTTATTCGGATTTGCCACTGGTTGGGCTGGTAATTGAGTTGGTCTGGGTTGGTTTGAGGGTAGCTGTAGCTGTAACTATTGTGGTTGAGTCAACAATGGTGGATTCTGCTGTTGAAATGGCGTGGATGGTGGATATGCAGTATTTTGTTGCGGAAATGGCATGGATTTTGGATATTGTGGATATGGAAATGGCTGTTGGTATTGTTGCTGGTAATGTTGTTGATACTGTTGAGGTGGCTGGTTTCCATAACCATATCCTCTCCAACCTTGTGCAGGTTGTTGTGGATATTGTTGTGGAGGCCAAGCTTGCCATGGCATTGGAGGGGTCCAAATATTTTGAGGTGGATAGAGGTAATTTTGTTGAGGGAATTGTTGTGGATTTTGTTGAGGCATCCTAGGTTGCCATGGTCTTCGTGGTGCTACATAATAAAAACCTTCTATTCTTGGCACTTATTCCATTGAATTAATTTGTAATTCTTTTAGTCTTAGACATTTTTCTGTGGAATGATTTTCTATACAAAGACCACATACTTGAATACTATCCAAAGGGCATTCTCTCAATGGATGTTTCTTTCTACATTTGGAACAAAAGATTGCTAAAGCTTGTTCTTGTTCTTCTTTCTTCTTGTTTGCCTTAAGAACATCCACTTGTGTTCCTAATGTACTTAAGAGGTTTGTTTTGAAGTTTTCCAATAAGCTCCCTATTTCAGCTCTTGTGATCCCTCCTGCAGCTGACTTTGCTGCTTTTGAACTTACTTCTCGTTTTCCAGTTTTTGACCTTCCTCTAGAATATTTTTGACATAACTCAACAATTTCTTCGAATGACAGGTTTGAAATGTCTGCTTTACCCATTACATTCAAAATGTCAAGGTATTCATCCCTTACACCCTTGAGAAAGATTGTTCAAATGGTGTCCTGATTTAAGGAGTGTTGTTTAGATTTTTGTAGATTATATGCAAATCTTTCCAAATATTCCTCTAAACTTTCATCTTCTTGTTGTGTCATTCTGAAAACATCTTCCTTGGAATCTTTAGATCTACAATAAGCTTGATATTTTTTAAGGAAGACTGATCTCATCTCATCCCAAGAATTTATTGTTTTTTCTCCTAAACCCATGAACCATTTTAAAGCTGCTGTTTTCAATGTTGCAGGAAAAAGACGAAGTTTATGAATGTCATCATTGTATCCATATGTTCTACATAAAATATCAAATTCGAACATAAAAGCATTGGGATCTTTTGTGGACATTCCATAAAAATTTGGAAATACAGAAGGTGGAATATTTTTCATTTTCACTTCTTCTCCTAATATTGCACTTGTGTCGACAATTGGAAAGCCAAAGATAGCCTCATGATCACTACCATCTTCTTGTCTTTTCCGATCATTTTCCATCTTCCTATCATTTTCTTGTTTTCAAGCCTCCTCTCTTTTCCTTCTCCATTCCCTTTGTTGTCTTTCATACTCAATTCGTTGCTTAGGAGTGAAGATAACAGATCCATGTCCTTCTTCCGCCATTGACTTAGTTGTTTCAATTTTGGGTGAAAATTCAGGTTGTTCAAAGACAGGTTGACTTATAGATGGAAAAACAGGTGGTTTTCCTTTGATAATTTCCTTTTGTTTTCCTGAAGTTGATGGTTGTTTTTGTTTTGCTTCCCAAGCTAACAAAGTTTGCCTCTCAATCAAAGTTAATCTTTGGCCAGTTCTTTGTTTTTCTACCAATTCCTCAATTATTGGATTACCAGTAACTGGGGTGTTTGATGATCCTATCTCTACTTGTGGGGGGTTTTTAATAAATATACCTTGAGGATCTCTAAATCTAGGAATAAAGAAACATAATTAAAGAAAAGAAATGTAACTAATGTTTTTGTTTGATTTGGATTTTATCTCTCTATTGACTATGCTGATATTTGCCTCCCCAGCAACAGCACCAAAATGTTGAGCTAATTTATGTATCTAAACTAACACAATTATTTCTTATCAATTCGGGTTGTTTATGCTTTGAGGCAAGTTCACTATATGTGAAGATCAAATATAATCAAACCTTGAAAGATAAGTTATTCAAAAGCTTAAAGCAATACATCCTACAACTCTGATTCAATAATTTAAAGCAGAGGAAAAATATTGTGATGGTTCTTGACTCAAGAAGTCCACCTTTGCCTCAACTACCACTTAGTGAACCAGAGATTAAAATCAAGAAATTAAGATGGATAAATTGTTAATGAAAGAAGCTCTTAACTTAAGAGACACATAAAGTATTTCATCATAATTTATTCATCACAATACCAAAATCACAATAAGAAACTACTTGCATGTAAACCAAAGAAACTAGTTTTAATTCATCATTTTAGTAGAAGAGATGCCCAACTTGAACACTTGTTTTTCTTCAACTTAATAAAGTGATGAATAAGCTAAGAACTAAAGCAATCAATCACCACGCATGAACCATAAAGCAATATGAAATAAAGCTTTGGAAAAACCAGTTCTACACTAAACAGATTACAAGAAATAAAACTAGTTAACAAGGAAGTGTACTTAGCTTGGAGTGGGGGCCCTCCACCCTTGCCTTGCACACTTGAGAAGTGATACAGAAGCTAAAACCAATTACACATCATAGCATTGAGCAGAAAAATAATAATAGCACAAGTCTTCAAATTAACTCCTCAATCCAAAAGTGTCACAGCATAAAAGTATAATAAGTCAATACATAAGCCATCAAAGTTGTGGCTCTTAAATAAGAAGTCTCATGAAACAAATTGATCTACATTCACTCTAACAAACCCATCTACTCTAATCCATCTATCCAAGTCGAATTCACTACTCCCATCCCATAGAATCTCAAAACTTCCCTATTTCTATGGGATTTCTAAATGACTAGTCATGATTGACTAGCACCAAATGGGCCTAATAATGCTTGTTCTGTTTGAACCAAGCACAGGTGGCTTAGTCCTAGTTCCCAAGCTTTCCATTCATGTATTCACTTCGTGCCCAAGTGTCCTGCAACCACATCAACCATAGAGTGATTACGAGAATTTCTGAATATGCCAAATTTGCACTTAAAATCAAACTTTCATAAAAACTTTAGAAATTGACAAATTAAAGCTAAATACCTAAATGGATATCAAATATACGTCAAAATGGAATGAATGAAGTGAAAATGGATGATAAATAGATGGATTAGTAAGTTTCTTAGAGCAAAATAAGACCAAAACTAAGGCCCAACAACGATCATTCTACAACTTCCCTTGTGTTTGTATGAACTTCAGGGGTCGGTGGTCTGTGTGGATGACCGTTTCCTTCCCCAAAATGTAATGCTTCCATTGCCAGCAGGCCTGCATAATGGAATACATCTCTTTGTCATAAGTGGGATACTTATAGATTGTGTCTGAAAGTGTCTCATTGTGATATGCCATTGGATGCCCCTGTTGAGTAAGGAATGCCCCAATAGCATAGTCAGAGGCATCTATCTCGATCTCAATTGGTTGTTGCAAGTCTGGTAATGTGAGCACTGGTGCAGAGCAGAGGCGATGTTTCAACTCTGTGAATGCCTTCTATTGAGATTCAAACCAAAATAATTTTTCTTTTTCTCCTCCTTTGGTGACTTGACTCAAGGGCCAAGTGATATGAGAGAACCCCAACACGAACCTGCGGTAGAACTTGGCAAGACCCAGAAAGCTACGGAGCTATGTTAGAGTGGTTGGGGTTGGCCAATCCCGAATGACTTGGATCTTGGCTGGATCGACATGCACCCCCCATTCATCAATAATGTATCTCAGATACTAAACCTGGTTCATGCCAAAAGTGCATTTCTCTAAATTGGCCCACAACTTGTATTGCCGCAATGTTTGGAGAACTTGTCGGATGTGGTGGAGGTGCTCTTCCCAACTCTGGTTGAAGATCAGGATGTCATACAAGTATACCACTACGAATGAGTTGGTGAATGGCCTCAAGATGTCATCCATAAGCCTCATGAAGATTACAGGATCATTTGTCAACCTGAAAGGCATAACCAACCATTCGAAAAGGCCCTCCTTGGCTTTGAAGGAAATCTTCCACACATCGGAGGGTTTGATTGGTACCTGGTGATATCCAGACTTCAAGTCTATCTTGCTGAAATATTTTGCCCCCTTGAGTTGGTCCAAAAGGTCTTCAATATGTGGGATCGAGTACCTATTCCAGACAGTGATCTTGTTCAACACCTAATAGTCAATACAGGGTCTCCAAGTCCCATCCTTCTTCTGTACCAACACGATTGGGCTCCCACAGAGTGATGAACATGGCCGAATGTGACCTTTCTGCAACAGCTCTTAAATTTTCCTCTTGATTTCATCGTTCTTCAGAATGGAGCACTGATAGATTGGTCCATTAGGTAACGACGCACCTGGGGTCATATCGATGGAGTGCTTGACCTAACAATGCGGAGGCACCCATGTGGAGGAGGTGAAGATGTCCTCATACTCCTCCATGACCTTGTCCATTTATTGTTGTCGTGTGGAGGGGCCCTGTATGGAGGTCGTGGCCACTGTCTTCTTCTTTCCTTGAGGGTGTATCATCAGGAAAACAAATTTCCCGGTTTTTGAAATGAGCTTACTGCATTGTTTTGTAATAACTAGAGAGATGGCGTAGGCGGTGCTACCTATGGTATCATGTACAACTTATTTCCCAATGTAACAATAACAATGCGAGGCCTTGACTCATACACATCATGTCTCTTCCACAAATATGGTTGGCCTAATAATACATCACAAACATCAAGGGGAGCAACATCACATAATACCTCATCTGTGAAGGGCTTGATGTTGTATGGAAGGCGACATTATTGGCTCACGTGCAGATCTTGTCATTGGTGAAACCACCCATTGGTGTACGGTTGTGGGTGTGTTGTGGTTGGTAAGCCCAGTAGCTTCACGACTTTTGCTGCAATGAGGTTCTTTTGGCTCACACACAGATCTTGTCCTTGGTGAAACCACCCGATCGTGTATCATTGTGGGTGTGTTGTGGTCGGTAAGCCTAATAGCTTCATGAGGTTCTTTTGGCTCCCGCTACTGACAATGAACTATAGTGGGGAACCCTTTACCCACATCTGAGAGTGGAATAGACGCTCCTCCTCCTTTGTATCTTCGGGTTCCTCCTTCTGGATCTTTGTGGTGGCGACGGTGGCGTTGGGCTATGCATCAATAATCTGCTTCCCTTTGTCATTCCCTTTGTCAGGTTCTGACTCAGAGTCGGAACATGCGTCTGATTCTGAATCCTTTAGCTCAGCCACTACTGACTGCTTGGCCTGACACTCACTTGTGTTGTGTGTGGAGCTCTTATGGAACTCACACAACTTTCCCGTGTCCTTCTTCGGCTTCGTAGTATTATCCTTTGCTTGTGGCCTTGGTAGGTTGTCCCGGGTCATCCCACCTTGGCTTTTTCCTTTGTTCTACAGTTTGGGGGCACCTTTCCCTTGCTTCAAATTCGCAGATCCAAAGTCTCTCTTCTTCTGTTTAAACTTCTGCTCCATCTTGACGGTGTATTGGTACACCGTGACAAGCGAGGAGATGTCCAGGAACTCCACTTCATCCTGGATGTATCTATGTAGGTAGTCGTGGTACTTGAGTACCAAATGTTTCTCAGAATCCTTGATACCCAACTTCATGCGAAGGATATGAAAGACATTGGTAAACTCCGACACATATTGGTCCCTTCCTTGCCGCAACGTGGTCTAATTTATGTATTTATCCTCGTAGCTCCTGACAGGGTAGCACTTCTCCTTAATGGCATCCCTGAATGAATTCCAAGTGGGAGCGGCTGAAAATAGTGAGGTCGTACTTTCATCCTTCTGCTCACAATAGGTTTCCCACCAATCCTTGACGTGGGGGGCGACTTTGAGAAGAGCAAAAGTAATCTTTTCCCAGCTGGAAAAATCATGGACAGAAAAATATCCTTCTAGGATATTCAACCATTTATCTATGGAATCCACATCTACTTGGCCCTCAAATATGGGAATGTCAAAGTTTACTTGTACCTTAAAAGGTCTGGAGCCTCCAGAGTGGTTGTTGGATGTGGATGCATTGTCGGTGGGCAACCGTTGAAAGATCTAGGAAAAGTTATCCATCATCGTGTTCCTTGGTTTCTTGAGGGCCTCCTTGACCAATATTTTGATAGGATCTCATGCTCCATCGTCTTTCTTTTCTTCCCCCATGGGAGGTCGTCGAGATTTACGAGGCTGGTCTTGTAAAGGTTCGACCAATTTGAGCCCTAACTCCTTATATCTCGACCTCATTGGGGACATGCAAAGAAAAACAGAGAAAGAGCAGATCGGTCTGATACCACTGCTCCGAATTTAAACAGGAACACAATAAATTATATAACCATAAATATAGAGATGCAGCAAAAATAACACTTCATTTCATTAATATCAAAGAATGAAATATTCTTACAAACATAATGGAAATGAGACTAGCTCAGGAGATGGTAGCTTATCTATGAGAAGGGATGTGGTGGCTACATGCCTCTGAACTGAGTTATAATGAGACTCAAGGGCCTTTTTATTAATGAAAATTAATAGAAAACCATAAAAAACCAAAACCCTAACTCGGGGAGATGTAAAACCAAGAGTTTATGGGCCTTGTTGGGGTTAGTTGGGCAACCAACTTCCCAGGGTCGTAACATGGTCATATTATCTCTATTTGACGCACATGATACCTCATTGGAAAGATATCTCCGAGGACTACAAATTAAAATGCGATTTCAATGAAGGCGTGTAAAGGAATATTGAAGAAAAAAAAGTAGTTTAGGTCCTCAAAACGGCTCCAGAAGTTCAGGACCCAAAAAACCGCTAAAAATAGTAAATTGTGCTACAATTAAGTAAACTGAAAAGAAACTGACAGAAAAATGGTGGGGGTCCAAGTGGAATAGGTGGGTGGCCACCAATATTGATCCGGATTTAAACAGGAACGCAATAAAATACAGAGATAACCATATACACAAAGATGCAATGGAAATAATGCTTCATTTCATTAATGGAAAATACCGAAATATGCTTACAACCAGAATTGGAAATAAACCAGCTAGGGCGATGGTAGCTTATCTCTGAGAAGAGATGTGCGGCTACATGCCTCTGAACTGTTCCGAACTGTGTTACAATGAGGCTCGAAGGCCTATTTTATTGTTGAGAAACAATGGAAAACCTTCACATTCCCAAAACCTAACCCATAGAAAATGAAACGCCAATTGTGGCCCCGTTTTGGGTAAATTGAAATCAATTTCCCCGGGGTCGTAACTTTGGTACGATCTCTGTTTGACGCGTATGAAGCTCATTAGAAGATCATCCGAGAACTACACTATGGGAAGGCAACATTGGTCCTGGACCATGTTGCCCCCAGATTCCCAAAAAAGTGTTTAGGGCCCAAAACGCTCCGGAGTTTAGGACCCGAAAAAATGCTAAAATAGTATTGTGCAACAATTATGGAACTGAAAAACTAAAGAACAGTTGCGGGGGGCCAAATGGGATAGGTGGGTGGCACCAACATCACCTGATCATTCCTCCCCCTTAGGAAGCAATGGTCCCCATTGCGTTGAGTTCCTCCATCTGCTGAACTTGTTCTGCACTGTCTGATGTGTCCAGTAATGGTGGGAAGCATAGTCGACGACGGTCCACATTGAACACTTGGTGCAGGCGAAGGAATGAAGGAATGATGTGCTCCAAAGCATTATTCCCCATAGCCTTGGTACTGTTGTAAGGACCATGTCGGAGTGGTCTGAGTTTCTGATGGGTTTTGGTAAGGTGTTCTTTCTGTTGATGCAACCAGACTTTGTTGCCCACCTGAAACTTGTGTGGTACCCCTGTGGGCGAGGAGAAATTATTCCTGTGTTCTGGCATGACCGTATCCCTCTGCTGCTGCTGTTGCGTGGAGGAACCCTTGGTGGGGGTCATGGATGTAGTAACGAACTTCCCCTTACTTTCGGATCGAACCAGATAGAAAATGAATTTCCTAATCTGGGAGATGAGCTTGCTACCTTTCTTGGCAGTGATCAAAGACGTGGCGGTAGGTGGGGCTACCTCCGGTATCCTGTATAATGAATCACCCAAAGAAATAATGACAGCACGGGGCCTTAACTCATACACAGCATGTCGCCTCCACGGGTATGGCTAACCTAATAATACATCACAAACATCCAGAGGTGTAACATCACACAATACCTCGTCTGTGAAAGGCTTGATGCTGTAGGGCAGGCGACACTGTTGGCGAACTTTGAGATCTCGTCCTTCATGAAGCCACCCGATACTGTATGCCTGAGGGTGTGGTGTAGTCGGTAGGCCCAATTGCTTCATGACCTCTGCTGAAATGAGGTTCTTTTGGCTGCCACTGCTGACAATGAATTGCAGCGGCGAACCCTTCACCCACATCTGTGAGTGGAAAAGATGTTCCCCCTCCTCTGGCTCTTCGGGCTCATTCTTCTGGATTTTGGCAGTGGCAACAGTGGCACTGGGATCTGCATCAATGATCTGCTTCCCTTTGCCATTCCCCTTATCGGGTTCTGGCTCAGGGTTGGAACATGCATCTGATTCGGAAGCCTTCAACTCAGCCACCAGCGACTACTTGGTCCGACACTCACTTGTGTTATGAGTGGGACTCTTATGGTACTCACACCACTTTCCTTTGTCCTTCTTCAGCTTCATGGTGTTGTTCTTTTCTTGCGGCTTCGACGGGTTGTCTTGGGTCACCCCGCCTTGACTTTGTCCTTTGGGATTCGGATTTGCAGATCCAAAGTCTCGCTTCTTCTGTTTGAACTTTTGCTCGATTTTGACAGCGTATCGGTATGCCGTGCCGAGTGAGGAGATGTTCAGGAACTCCATCTCTTCCTAGATGTATCTGTGTAGGTAGCCGCGGTATTTGAGTACCAGATGTAGCTCAGAATCTTTGATACCCAACTGTGTGCGAAGGGTGTGAAAAATGTTTGTGAACTTAGGCACATCTTGGTCTCGTTCCTGTTGCAGCGTGGTCCATTTGATGTATTTGTCCTCATAGCTTTTGACAGGGTAGTACTGCTCCTTGATGGCATCTCAAAATGAATCCCAAGTGGGTGCGACTGAAAATAGTGAGCCTGTACTTTCATCCTTCTGCTCGCAGTAGGTTTTCCACTAGTCCTTGACGCGGGGGGCTGCTTTGAGAAGAGCGAAAACAATCTTTTCTCGACTTGAAAATTCATGAATAGAAAAAAAGCCCTCTAGCAGATTTAACCATTTATCTATGGCATCTGTGTCTATTTTACCCTCGAAGATGGGGATTTCAAAATTAACTTGTACCTTAAAGGGCGTGGCGTTTCCAGAGTAGCTGCTAGAAGCCAATGCGTCACCTCTAGGTAGCCGCTGAAGAATCTGCGCAAAGTTATCCATCATCGCGTTCCTTTGCCGCTCGAGGGCTTCTTCGAGCAAGATTTTGATAAGATCTCCTGCCCCCTCGTCTTTCTTCTCATCCGCCATGG
>APFE031610580.1:51866-93732 GCA_000404065.3 Pinus taeda | reverse complement strand
AGAAGTTACCTTGGCAACAGGAGAAAAAATATCACCAAAACCAATTCCCAGCACCTGGGAATAACCTTTTGCTACCAACCGAGCTTTGTATTTCTCCACCTTCCCTTCTGCATTTGTCTTCTTTTTTGAACACCCATTTGCTGCCAATGGGTTTCCTTCTAGCCGGCAACTCCACTAGATCCCAAGCCTCATTTTTGTGAAAAGATGCCATTTCATCAATTATGGCCTCTTGCCAGAGTTTTCCATCCTTTGAATCTACTACTTCCTTCATAGTTCTTGGATCATCATCATTAATAGATAAAGAAAAAATTGACTAGAAAGAAGATGGACTATACCTTTTAGGCTGCCTTCTTTCTCGAACTAATCTTCTCATCGCCATAGTTTGTGGCTCTTCCTCTTGTGATTCCTCCTTTGCTGTAGAGTTTGATTCTTCCTCCTTTAGCTCAAACTCTATCTTCTTAGGTTCCTTTCGTTGGACTTCATATTTAATAACATCTTTCACCTCTCTGAAAACCACATCTTATCTGTACACAATGATCCGGATTTAAATAGGAACGCAATAGATTACAGAGATAACCATCAATACAGAGATGTGATAACCATAAATAATAAAGAGATGCAGTGGAAATAACACTTCATTTTATTAATGGAAAATACCGAAATATGCTTACAACCAGAATTGGAAAAAAACCAGCTAGGACGATGGTAGCTTATCTCTGAGAAGAGATGTGCGGCTACATGTCTCTGAACTGTTCCGAACTTGTGTTACAATGAGGCTCGAAGGCCTATTTATTATTGAGAAACAATGGAAAACCCTTCACATCCCAAAACCGACCCTTAGAAGATGAAACGCCAAATTGTGGGCCCCGTTTTGGGTAAATTGGTACATCAATTTCCCGGGGTCGTAACTTTGGCATAAGATCTCCGTTTGACGCGTATGATAGCTCGTTAGAAAGATCTATTCGAGAAATACCACTTTGGGAAGGGAAACATTGGTCCATGGACCCATGTTGCCCCCAGATTTCCCAAAAAACGTCGTTTAGGGCCTCAAAACGGCTCCGGAAGATTAGGACCCGAAAAAACTGCTAAAAATAGTAAATTGTGCTACAATTATGGAAACTGAAAAATTGAAAGAGACAGTTGCGGGGGTCCAAATGGGATAGGTGGGTGGCCACCAACATCCACTTGGATCAAATATCCACCTAGATCAATCATGATTAACATTCCTTTTATTCTCATCATGTGTTTCATCTAATAATTTTTCGCCATTAGGAAGCATTTCTTGTAGCAACTTTGTCAAACTTTCCTTCAAACTTTCAATGTCTGCTTTTAAACCATTATTCAAATCTTCCATGTTGCCTTTCACTTTTGCTTCTATACCATCCATTTAAGCTTCCATAGCATTCTTCAAACCATCTATCTTAGCTTCCATTTGATTTTTGGTTACTTTTTATGAGAGCGAAATTTGTTGCACTTGGTCTCGTAATTTTGATATATCATGTTGCATTTCTTCCTCTTCTTCATGCGTCATAGTAGAGATTTCTGGTTACTTACTAGGTGTTTCCATTTTCTTGCTTTGAGTCATTTTGGAATCAAACAATGATATTTATGCTTTACTATGCCCCATTGAATCACTTCAAACTGATTTTTCAAACATAACTTATGCCAATTTAAAAAAAAAAAATACACACCTTTTTCTGGATTTGTAGGAGCTCGATATTGAAACTATTGTATCTTTGTAAATTAGAATCTCCAAGGTCTGAAATTCGGTCATGTGGTAGCCCTTGGAGTCTTCTTTCCAATGCCACAAGGAAGACCAATTTCGGTTTCTTCAAGATGAAGCTATGTCCAATCTCTCACGATGATTTGATTATGGACTAGTTCAATAGAGTGAACTTATACGGAGTGCCATGTGTCACTGTTTTGAGCTTCGACCCTCAAAACAATACAAAAGATAATATGGTCCATGCAATTTCATCCAATTTTTACGAAATTCAAATCTGATGCTCGTAGAGGAATACATGACGATTTTTCCAAGGTCACCTATTTGAGATGAAATTCTGGAGCATGCAAAAACACTAACTTCCACGGATCATATCTCTGAAATAGCGAACCAAGGTCTGAAATCCGTACATGAGGTTCAACAATATTTTGGTTCCCTGTGATTTCAGGTGCAGATTCTGTAGCTTTGTATAAAAAAAAAAATTATAGCGAAAATTCCAAGATGACCTGTTTGAAGGAGTGAAACCCTATAATCCAAAGCTCTCATACCAAATGTTATGCAACCAGTTCACAAAAAGATAGATCAACGACTTAAAAAGTATCCTATTCAAGGGGGGAACCTCCTTTACATTACATAAATTAACAATTCTTGGATGATACAAATTACATATACCTCCTTTTTATATATAGGATTCTTAGGGGTCACAATATTATCAGAGTCTACATAACAATAATAATGTAAGGGCACAACAATAATAATAAGGGGGATACACTAGTATTATAGGGACCTAACATTTAACCCCGAAAAAACATAGTGCAAAGTTTTACCCCCAGAAAATGTCATTTGATGCCTCAAAATGGTCTTTGAAGGTTTCATACCCCAATTTATCAAACTGGGTCCCTCTAGTAAAAATGGTCCTGTGAGTTGATTCCTCCACCTTTTCCACTTTTAAAGCTTTGATATGGATGACAAATAATATAATGATCCAATTTGAATCACACCTCCCAATTTTAGGAGGCCTTTGGTCCCCATAAGCTTCTACTGAATGAAGTAAGGAAATTTGTCCTCCACATTCTCTCAGGTGTACCATTTAGCTTTGCATAGATGTTTTCATTTCAACCCAATATGCTAAAGGTCATGTTTCCCTTATCTCATAGATTTTTACCTCTTCTACAAAACTATATCTTCTTCCAGCTCTATTAAGTATCTAGTGCCAAATCCTCCACAGAAGGTAGGACATGTTCCTCTTCCTAATCTAGCATGGAAGGTTCATAAAGTTTCAAATTATCTACATTCACAACTGAGTAAATGTGTATGTATGGTAGTAGAATAAGATAATAGGCATTATCACCGACCTTTTCCAACATCTCAAAGGGACCATACCATAGAGACTTGATTTTCTTACCAAGACATGATTTCTATGTTCTGTGTTGATCATGCCCGACCTTATATTTTTCCTATGACTTCCACAGTGTATCTTGTACTTGTATATGGATTTGCTTGATCTTCTCTACAATTTTTTCAACCCTTAAGGAATCCCATGTAATATCCTCCCTCACTCCTCCTTGATTCCCATATGAAATATATAAAGGTGAAGGTGACAATTATCCAAAACAAGTTTCAAATGGAACTTACCAGTAGAAGTGCGGACTAATATGTTATAAAAGAGTTGTATATATACCATATTTTCATCCCATATCTTTGGATTCTTTTGATTATAACCCCTCAAAAGTTGCACCAAAGTCTCGTTGACTACTTGTGTCTGCCCATCTATTCGTGGATGGAATTTTGTAGACCTTTTTAACTCGGTGTCCATCCTCTCCCGCAATGTAGTCCAAAATGCACTAAGAAATATTGTGTCCCCGTCTGAAACAATTCTCCTTGGTATCAAAAAGTGCACCTAGACCTGTCCAAAGAAAAAATTTGCTACTTATTGCCCACTAATGGTCTTTTTACAAAGCATCAATACACACATCTTGTTGAACCTATAAACTACCACAAACAGGTAGTCATGTCCCATCCTAGTTGTTGGTAAGCCTCCCACAAATTCCATGGAAATGATTCCCCAAGGATGAGTGGGTACATATAAGGGATGATATGGACCTTTTTTCCTGTTACTAGGCTTACTGGTATAACAAAGCATGTATCCTTTTATGAACCTAGCTCCTTGTTCTTACATCTTGAGCCAATACACATACCTCTGCATGTTGGCCATTTTCTTCCCTACACCAAAGTTCCTTGCAACCTTAAAGGTGTAAGCCTCTCTAATTAGCTACAATCACTCACCTTTAAGAATGCATAGCTTATCCAACCTATAGAGTAACCCATCTTGGAGATGGTAGTCAACCGTGTTGTCGCTATCATACACATGAATTTGACTCTGCAACTATTGAAACACCTCCTTGAATTCCTCATCCTTTGAATATGCTCTTTGTATGCATTACGGGTGAATGGCTCCAGGTGCATCAAAGTTCCAAAAGTTGTGATATTTAACGTGGGTGGCCTTAAAAGCATGTAAACCAAATTGTTTGTGTTGCCCTTCTTGTACTCAATCACCAAATGAAATTGTTGAAAAAACCCCATTCACTTGTAATTCCTGGTCTATTATAGCTTAATTTGGGCTTGTAGGTATTGTAGTGGTTGGTGACCAATGTGGATCACTATCTACTTTCCCATAGATAGTGCTTCCAATTCTTCACAGTTTGCACTAGGGCATAAATATCCTTATCATAAGTAGGATAGTTAAGAACTACCCCATGAAATACTTCATAATGGTAGCATATAGGCCTTCCTCCCTGCATCAAGATCGCTCCCATAACATACCCACTCACATATACCTCCACTTCGAAGGGTTGCTACAAGTTTGGTAATGCAACAACTAGTTCTTGAATACTATTCTTCTTTAGCTCCTCAAAGGCCCTTTGCTGACCCTTTCCCCACTAGAAACTCTTTTCACTTATTGTTATGTCATGGAGTGATAATTTTACTGCTAAAAATAAGGATATGAACTTCCTCGGGTAATGTATTGCCCCAACAAAAATCCTAATCTCATAAACATTAGTAGGCACCGACCATTTCATGATTGCCTCCATCTTGATAGGATTTATCTTCATCTCTCCTCCACCTATCACATAACCCAAATATACCAAACACTATTGTACAAACTCATACTTCTTGAAATTTGCTGGCAGTTGATGTTTATTTAATGTCTCTAGCACTTGCATCAAATGTGACATGTGCTCCTCCCAGGTAGCATGGTATACCAATATATCATCCAAATAGACAATAACAAATGAATCTATAAAAGCACGTGGTATATCATTCATTAACCTCATAAATATAGTTGGTGCATTGCATAGGCTGAATATCATGACTAAATACTCATATAAATCTTACATGGTTTTGAAGGTGGTTTTCTAGGTATCTTCTTCTTTGACTCGAACCTAGTGATACCCAAAATTTAATTCTAGCTTGGTGAAGGACTTCACTTACTGAAATTGATCCTACAAATCATCTATCCTGGGTAGGGGGTACCTATTCTTGAGTGTGATTTTCTTCAATGCCTTGTATGTAATCAATATTTTCCAAGTTCCATCCTTCTTTGGAAGAATCATGATGGGTGACCCACATGGTGATGTACTTAAACAAATGACACCATGTTCCAATAGTTGTTGTAACTTTTTCTTCACCTTATTTGCTTCTATAACAGTCTGCATGTACATCTCAATATTTGGCAATGGGGAGTCCGAGGATCGCTGGATCTTGTGCTCCACTTCTCTCTTGGGTGGTAACCCTTTATGTTCCTGAACACATCCCTATACACTTGTAGAAACTCTTCTACTTGTTATTTTTGTTTCTTAGTGCACCCTTCTAGAGATGTCTTGCCTCTTACAAACTCCACTACAGACTGATTTTCTCTTAAAAATAGTAAAACGTACTTGCCAAAATTTACCAATTTCTTGGCTTGGTTGGCACTTACCACTGAAATTTTTTACTTTCCTTTGTGGTGTTGATGGTAAAAGATTTTCCATCCTTGACGAGTCAATACTAGTTGGTTCTCTACATGAATATTACATCTCACATCTGCATGTAGGGACTTCCAAACACTACTCTGCATACATCAAGGGGAACTACATCTAGTTCCACTTCATCAACAAAATCAAGACTAATAACAAATCTAATTTTGCAATGTTTTTTTTACCTTTAAATTTGCATCCTTATTTACCCATCCCAACGGATATGGGCTTGGATGATCATGAAATTCCAATCCCAATTTGTTGACCAGCTCTATTGTAATGGGATTCACCTACTATAATAAGTCAAATAGAGCATAAATATGTGTCTTATTGACTTATATCTTTACGCTGAAGAGTTTTCTCATTTCTTTCTCTTCCCATTGTTAAAGGCTACTCATATTCACCTCCATCTGCACTAACATACAAACAATTTTCTCATCCACATCAGAGGTGCTTTCAACTTGGTTGCTCGAATCGATGGCCATGAGGTTCTTCTTCTTATTTTCTTTCTTTTTTTTCTTCAGGTTAAGATTTGGATGCAACTTATAGCACTTATCCTTTGTATGGTTGTCAAATTTGCAGTGGTTGCTAAGATCTTTGCATTGGTGTGTTGTGGTTGTCATCTTTTTATGTTTCCCACCTTTCCACTTCTTCTTCCCCTCCTTAGAAGTGTCATCTTGCTCCTTTTTCTTGGATCCACTTGATTTCCCTTTCTTCAAGCCTATGTTCTCCAGGTATCATGCTTGTACATAAGCCTCATCCACCGATTTAGTCTTAAACATCATTACTTGATTTCATAGATGGTTTTGTAGACCCCTTACATACTTGAGGACTAAATATGGTTTCTTTGGGGAGATATCCAACATTATGGCCATCTTTATGAACTCTATGATGTACTCATGTACGCTCTGCCCTTGTTTTTGCCTAAAGTAGTGAATAAAATTGTGACTTTATGAGGGTTTTTAAGTTATCCCACTTAGTCACTGGAGGTTTCCCTCCAACGTTAGGGTCCTTGTGTGGATTTCCCAGTAAGTGAGGGCATGGCCCTCTAATTTCAGCCGCACAAATAAAATATTATGTTCTTCCTCAATATGATGGACATTTAAATACATTTCTAATTGTTGCAACCAATGATTTAGCTTCAAATCATCAATCTCGCCTTGGTATGGCTTGAAATCGACTTTTTCTTCCATTTTAAATAGGGACTGTGAATGATTCACGACACTCAAATTGGGTTGATTTTTTTCAAGCCATTTCTTCAGTTGGTTCTCTGTTTCTTCTCGATCTCATGATCTCCCCTCTAATTTGTCCTCTACATTAGAATCCCCATATTCTTTAACTAGCCCAAGATTATTGCTCATGGCCGACATGAGGAGATTCATATTACGGTTTATATCTACAAATTGTGCTTCCAGGCACAAAAACCCCTCCTCTGCAATATCACGAGGGTCATTCATAGATTCGTCGGCCATGATTAGGGTTTTACGATTTTTGGCCTAGCCGATCTAGATCACTTGCAAATATTGATAATATACCCAAAGAAACCTACTATTATTCCAATATAATTCCACTTCCATGAATAAAATTCCATAGATATTCCATTGAACAATTCGTCACAATAGATATGATAAAACTATATTTTAAAAATCAAAATCTACACTATTAGGGTTTTATTTCTGTAGATTATTATTAGTTGCATATGCATGCAAATTAAAATTATGCAAAAAATAGATAACAATGATTGACATAAGATATGACTTGGGAAACCCTTTCAGGAGAAAATCCAGCTAGAATGTGAGGCCGCTCAGCTCTCTTTCTATGAATAGAAAATGGTGCAAGTATGAAGAAGTATGGACTGTGGCCCTTGGGCTACTGTAATTCGCAAACTATATATGTTTACTCTATCTCCTATCCTTCTCAACTATTGTTTCTCATCTATGGAATAAATGCACTCAAAAGAATGGAACCCCTTTTCCTCCTAGTGGCTCGGTTATAACACAACTTGATAGCCTACTAGTGGTTAGATTTGACTACCTCAACTCTTAACTAAAGATACAATATGGACCATTTTAGAGTCTTCTTAATCATAATCATGTGGTGATCCCCTTCTCCATCAGTCATGGGGATTGACATGGTGTCCTCTTGAATTAGGGTGGTGAAAACAGGGAGGTCAACTTCTGAGTGGCATAACTTGTGCATACGGACTTCGATTGATGTGATTCTTACATTGTTGGAAAGATCTATGTGTTTATAACATGAAAAAAAATGTTGCACTAAAGTAACATAGTTTTACCCCTCAAAAAAAGTAATTTGATGCCTCAAAATGCTCCTGGAAGGTTTAAGAACCCAATTTGTCAAACTAGGCCTCACTGGTAAAAATGATCATGTCAGATGATTCCTCCACTTTTTCCATTCTAAAAGCGTAAATATGGATGAAAAATAATGTTGAAAATAGCAACAAGAAATGCTAAAAATATCATTGCTATGATAGTATTTTAGGATATTCCAATTTTGATTTGTCCTTGAATTAAAATTCGAATTTAGTCTCACCAGTTGTTTGAAAAATAATTAATTAATTCATCCTGAGTTAATTAGTTGGAGAAATTCAAACATGAAGTCTTTGTGAAGTCATGCAACATTTATCACTTTGATTGAGGAAGTTATCCCGTAATTAAGGAGATAAGGATGAGTTGTAATTAGTTAGCTCAGTTAACTGAGTTAAATCCAATTAAATTAGCTCCAAACAATTTGAGGAACTAATTGTGAGTTCAGTCAGTTAATGCATGCATGCATGAAACTACTGTACTCCAGATAACTGAGGATTCTCTCATAAATAACTCATGCATGTCAGTTTAGACAAAGACCTAGTTGAGATTAAAGACAGGGACATTGTACTATCAGTTGGAGGAATTTTCCTATAAAGGAAACTCATCCATGCAGAAGGAACAAGGTTCCTTGAGGATTGCGCAATTTTACAGTGTGTTGGAGCAGTGTGTGAGACCAGTGTCACACAAGGTTATAACAGGAACACCCAGGGAAAACAATGCAAGGAAATAGGAGGCTTGGAGGGCAGAGGAGAAGGTTTGTGAGAAGCCTTGTTTGCCTGTGAGCATCTAGGAGGATTGTACTGAGAGCTAGTTAGCTGTGAGAGCTAAATCTTTGTGTAATCTTGATGTATTTCCACCTTGTATGATAACACAAATAACGGGGTTTTTAGCTGAGGCTTTCCCTAGAGTATTATTTTGTGTTTCATGTGTGATTGATTCTTCTTCTCTGTTATATGTGTTCTGTTTGATCTTGCTCAAATCGATTAAGCTTCCGCAAGATTGATAGTAGAAGTAGATCAAGTATTTTGCTTTAGTTACATTGCATTATCAGGTGATCTACAGTGAGAATTTCTACATGGTATTAGAGCTAGTTGATCTATAGATAAATCTCTACAAATAATATAATCATCCAATAAAAAAAAAAGTATTACGCCTCCTCGACTAGAGTTTGGTTCACAAGGCACATGTTTTATTCCCCATTACAAACATGCTCTAGAACCTCATTGTGAGAAGTCCAAAATGTTCATAAGTGACGACATTCCTCTCTCAAACATCCCTATTCTTTAGGAGAGGGCTTTGGTGGGATGTTTTGCAGGTAATATGTTTAGTTCACCAAATCTCAAGCACTGGTTATTGTTGAATTGAGTACCATTATTGGGTGACACTCCTAAATTCCTGTTGGGCAGCGGATCCCTCGCGTAACGGTTTTGGGGCTTAAAGCCCACATTTTTGGGTATTAGTATTGCAAAAGCTCCACGAAGTGCGCAAAGCATGGATTGTAATGGGTCAAGTCTAAGGATAGTTCGCCCTAAAATATTGTAAATTAATCTAAAATGTGTCGGCCTACCCATGGTTCGCGGACCATGGGAATGTATAAATAAGAGTGAGGCTCTAAGTATAAAAAGTAGCTTTTTGGTGATGTTAAAAAGTAATATGGGTGTTAGAATTCAATATTAGGTCTGAGTCTGTAAGTCCGAGTTTTGGATTGTAATAGGAGATAGAGGCTCCGTAGCTATGTGCGCGGAGGCCTGGTAAAGTCCACAACTGTGTGCGTAGGGCAAGAAGTAGATTGTCATTGGAAAAAAGGCATTAATAAAGATAAGTTGGTTTTGGAATATTGCGTATTTGTTCTATATTCCAGTTTATGCATCTGTTTATGGTTTATGATTGCGTGTATGTCTGTTTATGTTAAATGATAACTAAAAGCATTATGCCTTCTTAAGTTAAATCAAGATCTATAATAATACTAAGCAAAGAAAAGGTAAATTACATTCAAGTTGCGCAAAGGTAGATACTCTGAACAGACGGTTGCGTGGAGTAGCGCAACACGTAGGATTGGTTTGCGAACTTCCAGACCTCATCAAGACATCCCTAGGGTGCAGAAACCTGGTTTGAGCACACTACCATACTACCTCAGGTGAGACCTCAGTCCGTGCTCCACGCACTGTTGCCGAAAGGGCCGGTAGTTTTGGAATTTTTTTGGCTAAACATTTCTAAACCTGGGTCAGGCCCCAATAAGCCAACAAATGGTTCTGTTGCTGGGACCAGGATCTGCCTAAGGGATGTCTGATGTCGGAACAATGGAACTCTACGAAGAAAGAAATTGAAGTTTCGTTGGATCATAAGCTGCACGAGTTCGTAATACAGGAAAAAAAACACCGCAGATATCCAAGAAGAGGTTGATGGATCGCTTCATATATAGAGAAATCCACGAGATCTTCTTCGTGACCTTCTCTTCAGAACTATACGATTGGATCGCGAGGCTATAAGACAGCCAAGGAAGGTGCAAGCTCGATCAACCAATAGTGTGGACTCTAGAGTTGGTGTGCAAGCTAGAGGCATCTGAAGATAAGATCGTGTGGGCGTAGATCATTGGCTGGATCGGATAATAGGAGGGTTTATCATTGAATTTGTGATAGATACAACTGTCAGCTACAACAAAGTAGAAAGACATTTTCTCAAGGGACCGCAAGGTAAGTACATCAAGTCTTTGAATACCTGGATTAAGATGTTGTTATGTGAAAAACGATTGATGTGAATACATTAGTGAGTGGAACGACGTGGAGCAAAAAGGCCTACAAAGGGATCGAAAGGTTAGGAAATAGTCTTTTAATTTCACCTTCGCGAGCAAGCAAGGAAGAGCGTGCTTGGGTTTCTCCGAGGAGTGCGGTCAGTTTGATCAGGCAGCACATTCCGCAGTTATTGTCCCCACTAACGCCACCACTCCAGTCACCTTCTTCACCTCCATCTTCACCCACATTGCCTCCACCAAACCAGCAGTTTAGCATGGTGAGCGCGATCAAGTTGCCTGTATTTAGAGGAGTAGGGAACGAAGATCCAAATTAGTTTTGGTTCGTAGTAAGAGCAGTGTGGGAAGCGTACGAGGTTACGGATGATAACATTAAGAAGGCCACATTGGTAAGTGTGCTGCAGGATTGCGTGCTGACATGGTATATCAACCACTTGAATGATCACCCGAATGCCAGAATAACAGAGATCCAAATTGCGTTGTACAGAGAATTTAGCTAGCCGAAATCGGAGACGCAATTGATTATTGAATTCAATGAGATCATGATGCTTCCAGGCGAAACCCCTAGGGATTCGGATCAGAGGCTGAAAAGTGCGATTCGTGAGGCTAATTTGACACTGACAGATGCGCAACACCGCACGTGGTTTGTGGCGTCTTTGAGGATGACACTATCACAACAGAAGCTCTCAACCCAGGCATAAGCATTGGAAATGATGATGAGGTTGCACGAAACACCGATACAGGATCTGGGGTTGGGAGTCCAACAAATCCACGTGCAACTACAAAATCTATGCCTGGAGATGCAAAGTTTGAAGCAGGATAGGGCGCCCCAGCTAGAGGCGTGCGAAGAAGTGTGGTGTATAAAATGTAAAGGCCAAGGTCACGATAAGGATGAGTGCCCTGTATTCGTGAACTATTTGGTAGGAGGGGGACTGATGCTGTTGAGACTGAAGGCACAAGCAGGGCCAAGTGCACCACCCATACTCTAGTGCACGATTTGTCAGGTGGGAGGAAAGCATGCGACGGACAACTATTACCTATTGCAGAAGTATACCCAAACTCCACAAAAACTATACTGTAATTTTTGTAGATCAGTGGGCCACGATGAGTGGACATGTCGGAGCTATGAGCTAATGATGAATAGGACCCCAACTTAGCGAATGCAGACAGAATCGTGAGGCTTCGATCCAACCGCAACAATAGCTCGGGGTGGATTTCAAGGGCGAGGTCAAGGAGGAATGGGGCCCGGAAGGGGCCGTAGACAACTAATCTGTTACAATTGCGGAGGGCCCGGGCACTACACTTGTGATTGTACCAACCCAACGAGAATATTTTGCCATTACTGTGAACAGTTTGATCATGAAATGGTAGATTGTCCGACGCTAATCACACAAATGTGTGAAAAAAGGGTGCTGCAGCGTACTGTGACGCAAAATATCCAAATGATGAGGTCCGAACCACGCGAAGAAGACCCCAATGTGAACATGATGCTCAGAAGTGGTGCGACCACGGGGGAAGATAAGGGGAAGCAGCCTAAAGAAGATACCTAGGTACGCAAGGCTCCTTCAAAGGAACCTGAGTTTGACTTGGAACATGCAAAGGAAACGTTTATGGAAGCTAAGAAGAGCTTCGCGGAGGTCTTGACTTCAGGTAGTAAGGATCAACCAGAGATGGGCCTAGATCCTTCTATGCTAACTACCGTTTTAGAGACATGTATGAAACTGCTGCATGACAATAAGGTAGTTAAAGGACTACAAGAGCTGATTGCTAGATGTGCAGGATCGGGTGAAGCGCGCGTAGTTCAAAAAATGGGGAAGCATGCTTTGCACACTGGAAGAGAACTGCAGTTGACATCACAAATTGGAAAATATGAGATGGATCAAGTAATCCTAGACCTGGGTTCGGACACAAATGTGTTACTGAAATAGACATGGGAATGCATGGGCAAGCCCGCATTATAGTAGTCTCCTATTCAATTATGGATGGTGAACCAACGAAAGATCTTGCCCATGGGAAGATTGAAAGGGGTGACAGTGGATATCAAAGGTGCGAGCACGCAGACAAATTTTGAGGTAATAGAGACTGTAGATGACAGTAACCCTTACCCCACGTTGCTAGGAATAGAATGGGCCACGTATATCAATGGAGTCATCAACCTAACAAAATGGAAGATGATATTCGAGAAAAAGTCCCTATACGTAGTAGTTCTGTTGGATCCAGTTGAAGGAGAGCGCTACACTGAAGTTGTGCGCAACGATGGAGGCGGTGAGGAGCTAGATTGTATCTACAAGATAACCGAGCGAAACAAGGATTAGCTAAATCCGACTATAGATGGAATGGTATCGTTGGAGCGCACAGAGTCTTGCCTTTCAGATTTAGACAAAGAAGATGAACGCTGGTACAATCGGTTGAGTGAAGTGATGACGCTAAATTGTAATATGATGACCAAATCACTGCGTTGCATAACCGCCCAAGCTCGAGATCTACCAACATACGATGGATTGACAGTGGTGAATGAATTCTTGAACAAGTTTGAGAGTGCTGTACTAGAGCACGAGAGGTTCGATGCATTAAAGTGGGCGCTTCTCGCGACACCTGTGTGTTGGTGGGGAACACATGAAGGAAACTTTGAAAACTGGTGTCACTGCAGAAGGACGATGCAACTAAGGTTTGGGAAGCCGAAACTATGAATAACCGAGAAATATGATGGACGAGATGACCCGCACACAGACCTCAAAAAATGGACCAAAGCTTATGGCGAAGAGCCCCAGCCTGAATGGGTACACTTATTTTATCATACCTTGGATGTCATCCCAAGAAACTGGTATATCGAAACAGAACTTCGACATGGTACGAGCGAATGGGATATCTTGCACGAGGGATTTTTGTTAACATTCTCATTTGAAGACCAATGGGCGGATACTGTTGACGATGCGTTGCAAGTTGTGAAAGTTTCCATTTTCAAAATACCACAGGAACCACGGAAAATAGTTCAACCAGTATGGTCACCTCAGTTAAGCCATGCCCTAGAATGTTACAACATGCAAGTGGAGGATGATGATGATGACCCCCGAAATATTAATATTCCGAAAATAGAAGGGAGTCGCGAAGTTTGTGGACCATCAATCGAGGACCTCGACATCACGACACCATTGAAAACGAAATAGGTGAACATTGGTACAGATGCAGAGCCAAAGTATGCAACACTTAGGGACTATTGGGATGATGCCACGGTGGAAAAGGTCATCAAGTTACTTCACGAATATCAAGACTTATTCCCGACCAAAATAATGGAGTTAAAAGGGATCCTCGATGACCTAGGGATGATGAAGTAACTCTGAAACCGGACGCGAAGCCAGTTAAGCAGCGTCCTTACCATTTGAATCCGAAGTATATGGAAGAGGTCCACAAATAATTGGACAAAATGCTTGCAGTAGGAATTATTGAACCAATGGAAGAGTCTGATTGGGTGAGTACTATGATAGTGCAAGAGAAAAAATAGAAGGGCGAAATTCAAATCTGCGTGGACCTCTGAAAACTGAATGATGCCTGTGTTCACGATCCATTCCCGACACCATTTACAGATGAAGTCCTAGAGAATGTTGGTAGACATGAAGTGTAGTCATTCACGGATGGGTTCTCAGGGTACCATCAGATCAAGATCACGCCGGAAGATAGGAGCAAGACAACCTTCGCGGCCGAATGGGGATGTTATCAGTATACTGTTATGCCCTTTGGGTTGAAGAATGTGCCAACGATTTTTTCGTGCGTAGTAGTGGTCGCGTTCAAGGAATTCATCCATAAGTTTTTAGAGGTTTATTTTGACGATTGGACTGTATTTGGGCTAGTCAAGAAACATATAGCGAGCTTACGGTTGATGCTGGATACGTGTTGACGACACCAGATTGCGCTGAATCTTAAGAAGTGCACCTTCCTCATCCCCTTTGGAAATTTTCTCGGCCATGTGGTCTGCAAACAAGGCCTGATGGTAGACCGTACGAAGATTACTGTCATACTCAATCTGCAAGCGCCACGAAGTGTCCAACAACTCCACACCACGTTGGGGCACACTGGTTACTATCGAAAGTTTATTAAGGGCTATGCACAAATCACGACATTAATGGAACAATTGTTGAAAAAGGATGCTACATATTGTTGGAATGATGATTGTAAGAAAAGTCTGGAGATTCTCAAGGAAAAGATGGCATCCGCTCCCATTTTAGTTGGGACATCGAATTTCATGTACATGTTGATGCATTGTGTATCGTGTTGGGCGCTGTACTCATGTAGGAAGGAGTGGAAAGCATTGATTTCTCGATCATGTTCGCAAGTCGACGATTGTCCAAAGCCAAAAAGAACTACTCTACTATTGAGCGCAAGGGATTGACGATGGTATACGCACTCCAAAAATACCGCCACTATCTACTAGTGGGCACTTCAAAATGTATACTGATCATTCCGTGTTGAAATACCTGGTGAACAAGCCTGTGTTGGGGGGGGGGGGCATTTGTAGATGGTTGTTACTATTTCAAGAATATGACTTCGAGGTCATCGTACAGCTGGGACGCCTAAACGCAAGCCCAGATCACCTGTCGCGAATTGAGAATGGTGAGGAGCCAATAAATTTGGAGGAAGAACTACCTGATGCACAGCGCTATGCTATGTGCATCGTAGATGGCCACTTTGAGGATATAATCCACTTCTTAACAATAGGGACCATGCTGTAGGGATATTCAGTTCAGCAGAAGAAAGAATTAGTGGTACGTGTGGCAGATTTTACTGTTATCGAGGGGCACCTCTATAAAATGGGAAACGACGAAATATTACGAAGATATGTACCTGAATTTGAACAAGGACAGATCCTTGCAGAAGCACATGGGGGTGCTGCAGGAGGACATTATTCGGGACAAACGACAACACATAAGATTCTTCGCACCAGACTATGGTGGCCAACCCTACATCAAGACTCAAAAGCGTACTGTTGGGCCTGTGACGTATGTCAACGGACTGGGAAACCATTGTGAAGGGATGAGATGCCACTCAATCCACAAATGACGCTGCAACCATTCGAAAAATGGGCGTTATACTTTTTGGGGCCTATCACACCTCAAGGGAAGACAGGTGCGCACTACATCATCACTGCGATAGAGGATTTGACTCGATGGGCGAAAGCACAGCCGATTAAGGACTGCACGACCACTACAGCTGCGAAATTTTTATTCGACAACGTCTTGACACAGTTTGGATGCCGAAATTTTTTAATGAGTGACTGCGGAACACACTTTCTAAATGAAACTATCGGCGCACTCACCGAGGAATTCCAGGTGTATCATCAGCAAAGTACGCCATACCATTCGTAAGCGAACGGGACCGTAGAAGCATTCAACAAGATTATGGAGACTGTGTTGACCAAAGTATGTAACGTGCAACGAACTGATTTGGATTTATGCATACCTGCCGTGCTCTGGGCATACAAAACCACATGCAAGAAATTGACGGGGCAGACATCGTTCAGGTTAGTCTATGGTGCAGAAGCCGTCATGCCAATGGAATACATTGTACCCAGTTTGCAGATAACAGCGATGACCGGCATGGTAGACCACGAAGCCTTGGAAGAAAGGCTCACGCAACTAGAAGAACTAGAGTAAGAATGGTTTCTGGTAGGATTCCATCAGTAGGTACATAAACAACGCGAGAAAGCTTGGCACGATCACCATATCAAGTTGCGCACGTTCAAAGTAAACGATTTAGTATTGCTGTAAGACAGCAAGTCCGAGAAATTCCCTGGAAAACTCCAAATGCATTGGTTGGGACCATATGTAGTCAAAGAGGTCACAGATGGAGACGCAGTCCAGCTCGACAAGCTTAATGGAGATCCCTTCCCAGGAAGAGTAAATGGTAGTCGCTTGAAGCTCTACATGAGTGGGTCGGCTGTCTGATAACTGACCGAAGTACAGTCTCAACGCTCCAAGCAGTTGAAAGAAGGCGCGGGACTATAAACGAGTTTGTAGGAAAGCTGCGTGGAAACAAGGTTCTGCGTAAGGCGTGTTTATCACAGGAATCATGGTCACGCATAAAGGTCTGCGTTGCTGCACAGAAAGGCAGGAAAGTGACCATTGAGGTCACTATTCATGACAAGATGGTCAATCTGAGACAACGAGGAGCGGACAGTGGGCATTTAAGGCATGGAGTCAAAACTGGATTTGAAACGATCTCCCATCAGTATCGCATTAATGAACCAGAAAAGGAGGGAATGGTTGAATTTGAATATCGGTCGACCTATAATCACAGCTGGTCGTCCATTGAACAAACCATGGCACTGTGAGACTTAATTTATTGAGCTATAGATATGGACCCATCCCACTTTGATGCTTTGAGACTAAACCCAGTGGTTACAACATTTCCAAAAGAGATGCAAGACCTTCGGGACAATGTAATGCCGACAGTCGAGGTGCATCGTCCATTGAACAAACCATGGCACCGTGAGACCTAAGTTATTGAGCTATAGATATGGACCCGTCCCACTTTGATGCTTTGAGACTAAACCTAGTGGTTGCAACATTTCCAAAAGAGATGCAAGACCTTCGGGACAATGTAATGCTGACAGTCGAGGTCACCATGCCAAGCCCAACGCTAGTGGTGGGAGATATACTGCAAATTCCCAGATAGATAGCAGGATTGGTTCGGATGTCACTGCGAAACCTATGGTCTGGTAAGTGATCTATGAAAGATAAGGGCGAGATGGTGAATCTTGGGATAAAAGACATAATTTCGTTGAAAAGTGCATCCCTGGGTTGCATGCCCACGACGAAACTTGAAGATTGTAACCTCACGGACAACAACATCTCTCTTGCAAAAATGCAACACAAGCTTCAACAGACATTGAGTATATAGGACCAGAGATCGCAAGCTTGCTGCTCTTGCACAAAGAGTTCACGACTTTGGCATCTCAGCTAGAGCTAAAATCCTATGAGGGGCTGCTTTGTGTTAACCGAGCAGAGTAGAATGAGCATCATTGGTTACGCGAATTAGCAGGGGCAATGGAGCATGAGCTTGAAGAAGTGTTGCAGGAGGCAAGGATGGAGCAATAAAGCGTAGTGCGTCACTCATAGGGATGGTGGACCGCGAAGCCTTGGCAGAACATCTCACCACACCGACGAGTGACTCGGGACGAGTCACGATGATTGTGTTAGGGGTCTGTTGGGCAGCAGATCCCCTGCATAATGGTTTTGGGGCTTAAAGCCCACATTTTTGGGTATTGGTATTGTAAAAGCTCCGCAAAGTGCATAGAGCGCGAATTGTAATGGGTCAAGTCTAAGGGTAGCCCACCATAAAATATTTAAATTAATATAGAATGTGTCGACCTACCCATGGTCCGTGGACCATGGGAATGTATAAATAAGAGCGAGGCTCTAAGTGTAAAAAGAAACTTTTTGGTGATGTTAAAAAGTAATATGGATGTCTGAATGCGATATTAGATCTGAGTCTGTAAGTCCAATTTTTGGGTTGTAATAGGAGATAGAGGCTCTGCAGCTATGTGCCCGGAGGCCTGGTAGAGTCCGCAGCTGTGTGCGCGGACCCCTGTAGCTGTGTGCGTAGGGCAAGAAGAAGATTGTAACCAGAAAAAAGGCATTAATAAAGATAAGTTGGTTTTGGAATATTGCGTATCTGTTCTATATTCTGGTTTATGCATCTTTTTATGGTTTATGATTGTGCGTATGTCTGTTTATGTTAAATGATAACTAAAAGCATTGTGCCTTCTTAAGTTAAATCAAGATCTATAATAATACTAAGCAAAGGAAAGGTAAATTGCATTCAAGTTGTGCAAAGGTAGATACTTTGAACAGACGACTGCGCGGAGTAGTGCAACGCGTAGGATTGGTTTGCGAACTTTCAGACCTCATCAAGACATCCCTAGGGTGCGGAAACCTGGTCCCATCACCCTCCCATACTACCTCGGGTGAGACCTCAGTCCACGCTCCGCGGACTATTGCTGAAAGGGCTGGTAGTTTTGGGATTTGTTTGGCTAAACATTTCTGAACCTGGGTTAGGCCCCAATAAGCCAACAATTCCATATAATGATTCATGGATGGTTCTGTGTGATCTTATTTTCTATGGAGGAGGGAAATATCATTATGTCTAGGGATTGATATTGGGGGCTTTATAGTCTCTCAATTCAAAGGTGGCACTTTTATTTTGACATGGCCCATCAACCAATGAGAACACAAAAGGTATGGGATGTTCTGCATAGATTTCCATTGGTTTTTTGGAATCCTTTGATTCTGGAAGAATTTGGAAATCACATTGATTGGTTCATGTAATTTGAAGAGGATTGTTTCTCGAAGCATGACAAAAGGGATGCATTGGTGCAGATGGAGGTTAATATAAAGGAATGTTTACTCAAATACATTAAGTTATGCTATTAAAGGAGAACTTGGATTCAACAAATTAACTATTGGCGACTACTCTTCAGGTGCTACGTATGTAATAAGGTGGGCCATTTAGTTGATTCTTGTGTATATAATGTCAATAAAACACAACCTATGAGGAAGAAATGGGTTAAGAAATATCCTATGCTTGACTTGTAGATTTCTCTTGAAGATCATGGAATTCGATGGAATAGAAAGACACAGATTTTGCTCTAATTGTTGAGATTTTGCTAGCAAATTAACATAATACCAATTCCTATCTAAAGGTTCCAGGTAGGAATTTTCTGAATTCTCCTATCTATCCTGCTTCATGAATTAAAAATAATGCGGGGAATCATAAGAAAAACAATTTTTGCTCCAAAGATGATTCAAAAATTTGCTTGGTAGCTTCAAATTTTCCTTCAACTATGACATGGTTTCTTCATCTAGATCTCCCATAGTTCAATCAAATTCATAGATCCCTCCACCTTTTTCAACTACTCCAATTCATCATCCCCTAATTCAAGTTCTTATGTGTGATCCGCTGTGTTTCATTCCTCACATGAATCTATCATATGTGTCTTTGTCAGACTCTTCCCATGACGGGAAGAGCTCTTATCCCTTTCAATCGCACATGGGTTGTAATGATGATGCTCCAATATTTGGAGGCTTAGCCTCAGACTCCCCCTCCATTGGTCATGCCAACAAGAAATCTAACTTGTATAAAGCTCAAAGTAAGGCTAAAGAGGATATACAGAAAGGAAAAAAATCACGATTGATGGGGCACTTAGAGTGAAATGCCTCCTACAAGGCTATAAATGAATATTTTTTCCTTAAATCTGAGAGGGGTTGGGGGCATTCCCAAAATATTTTCCCTGAAGAGGATTATTCATAACAATAATTATGACCTTATAATAATGATCCATGAAATGATGATTAATGGTGATAAAGCTAAGGAAATTATGGCTCCAAGGCTTCGTAATTGGTGTTTTATGGTCGTTTATTACCTGGGAGAATTTAGGGGTAATCACAACTTGGATCTCTTCTTTCAATATTCACTCATCGTTTATTATGTCGTGATACATTTGCATGGAAATGGAGGTTCTAAAATTAAGTCTCATTATTCACATTGTGAATATTTATGGCCCTTACATGGATCACAAACCCTTTTGGGACAACTTGGTTGTCTTTGGATTTATCAACGTTCATTCTATTATATTAAGTGATGACATGAGTTTTACAACCACGATTAGGGAGGTGTGGGAAATACAACTAGAAGAGATCCATTGGAAGAATAAGTCTCTCATTTTATTAGCTCTTCTATTCTCATTGATATGGAATTTGTCTCTCTCACTGCTACTTGGTGGAAATCTAGATCCAATGAGGAAGCTATAGCCAAAAGAATTGATATATTTCTTATTTTCAATTTTTTCTTCTCCGTTAACATTGAAATGAAAACATAGGTTGAAGATGGTGATATTTCTAATCATTTTCCGATGCTCCCAGGAATGGCTAAATTCAATTTGAAATCTCCCATTACCTTTCATTTCAACCATACATGGCTTAGAGAAGAGGATTATATTAAAATGATCGAAACATCTTGGGTTCCCCTTAGCTTGAATCACCCTAGTACCTTTATGTATCAAATGTCAGAAAACCTGAAGATGGTAAAATAGAAATCTTGAATTTGAGATTAGGAGTATCAAGCAAAGGTGGAGGCTAAGCTGAAGGATCTTGAACATAAGATTCATGACATATACTCCTTGGATAATGTGGGTCTATTCTCTAAGGTGGTCATTGAAAATATATATAATATGGAATGTAGGAAAAGGGAGCTCGTCGCCAGGGAAGAAGAAACATGGCATTTACAAAGTCTATATATATGGATTAAGGATAGGGATAAAAATACCAAGTTCTTTCATAGTTTCTCCAACATGAGGGAAAATATGAATATGATCTGGTCCATCAAGTATCGTAATGGAACACCTTTCACATCCTTTCAAGATATTGCGAAGTTAGTATCCCATCATTTCAAGTCTCTTTTTACAAAACTTGAAGATTGTCCCATTCATGAAATTTTAGAAGCTTTGTCCCTATTCCTTGAAATTTATCGAATGAGATGGATGATTCATTATTTGCCAAATTTTCATAGGGTGAACTCTTAGCAATTATCTCCTATATGCAAAGAGGTAAGTGTCTTGGTCATGATGGATCGATGGTGGAGTTTTATTAGGATTCTTCGATCGCATTAAAGAGGGTCTTCTTAATGTTGTTAGAGAATCGTAGATCATGTGCAAAGTCTTGGGATCTCTAAACTCAATTGTCATTGCACTAATCATGACAGCTCAAAATGTTGAATCTTTCATTGAATTTCATGTTATATTTTATTTCAATTTGATATACAAATTGATATAAAAAAATCATAGCCACTAGATTAAATCTTGTTCTTAGCAAGACCATATCAGAAGAACAATTCAAATTTCTTTAGATTAGGAAACTACATGACACTATGTCACTTGCCTAGGAATATCTTCATTCCATGAAGACTAAGAATCTAAGTGTTGTTTCCATCAAGATAGACCTCTCTAAAGCATACGATAGGGAAAATTGGACGTTCATAAGGCTTGTACTAGTCTAGCTTGGCATGAAACTCAAGCCGATGGACTTGATTATGGGGTGCATATAGTCGGATAACTATGTTGTGCTCACAAATGGGCACCCATTCTCCTTTTTCACTACTTCTCGAGGGCTCAAGATCCCCCTTCCTCTTTATATTAATTGTTGAATCTCTTTAGCAGATTCATGCATGATGCCATAATTAAAGAAGAATTAAAAGGAGTGAGCGTATCTCTATTTATAACCATCTCACTCCTCTTATTTGTGGAAAAAATTCTCTTATTTATCTCAGGTACCAACAATTTCGTCCAAGTCTTAAAGCGCATTTTACATCATTTCAAATTGGTTATAGTAATGATTATAAATTACCAAAAATCCTTTACAATTCTTCATAATCTATCAGATGTTTCGCTTCCTCATGTATCCGCCAATTATTTTAGTTCCAATCTAAATCCTTAGAAGAAGGAGTGAAATACTTAGGATTCATGCTAAATGAAAATGACTACATATTTGACGATTGGATTTGGTTATATGAAAAGGTGGAAAAGCGCATTGTAGTTTGGACCACTAGTTTGCTATCCACGAAAGGATATCTGGTACTAGTTTGATCGGTCCTTGAAAGTATCCTAATGTATTAAACTTCTATTACTTTTGTCCTAAAGGAATCCTCAATAAAATCATGAAGCTAAGTTTTCAATTTCTATGGATTGGAAAAGTGGAGTCTAGAGGGTTCCCTCTTATATCCTAGTCTACTCTTTTCATGCTTAAATTGATGGGAGGTTGGAGGCTTAAAAGTATTGATATTTTCTAGTCAATCTCTGGCAACCTGTAGTATTTGGCATTTCACTAAAAACACATCTCTTTGGGGAAGATATCTGTAGACGAAATATTTAGGAGATAAATATAATGTGGAATGGTATAGGGACCTAGTCAAATATGCATAATATGGATATAGCTCACCAAATCCTTTCTTTTTTTTGGAAATTGGATTGTTTGGAGAATTGGAAACATATATTCCATCTGAATCAGAGTTGATCCATGGTATGGTGTTGGCGATAATTATATTCTTTCATAAAATTGAATTCATCTTTTGAAATCTATCGGGATCCAAGTCATGGCTGATGCAAAATCTCCATCTAACATTCTTGTAGGAAGCCAAGCATGTAAATCAGCAGTTGACTTAGCTATTTCAAAACAAAAATATGTTGAATGGACTAGCTATGTGAAGTTGTTAGTCTCCTCCCTTATTCATCTAGATGAAGATGACCCAAATCACTTGATTTGGTCAAAGAATTCCAATTCGAGGGAATACACAACAAATTTGGGTTATAAGGCTTTTTTTAAATTATATCTTGCACAACCACAAAGGTGATGGTGATATTTATGGAAACACTATTGTCCACTCAAATGAAAATTTTCATTATGGTTGGCACTGAACAATAAATTGCTAAGATGGGATTATCTACTGAAAAGATGCTAGTCTGGTCCAAATCATTGCACCTTATGCCATGCAGAGGCAAAATCCATCTCTTGTATTTTCATTTCATGTCCATATACAAAAGAGGCTTAGAGTATCCTTTGTTCAACTTTTTCTTCGACTCCGCTCATTGGAATAAAGAATCATTAGGGGAATGCACTCAATATTGGGTATCAAATTACTCGATGCAATTTTACAAGGATTTCCCTACTGTATTCGTAAATAATATTTGGTGGGTGTGTAATCAAGCCATTTTCCATAACAAATACATACACATGAAGTGACGAGTAATATCATAAAGAAATTGGTAAAGGAATTTATGACAAAGCCAAAAAGGAAGAAAACAAGGGTCCCAATCATTCATGATTTGGATAAACAAATTCCGTGGGGATTCTTCAATGGCACTAGCCAAAGACATCCTCCATGATGTGGGGTTGGTGGTCTTATCCATGTAAATCAAAATCATCATTATCTTCCCCATTATGCTCGAGGCGTTGGCTCTAATATGAAAGCATAATTTATAGGTCTATGGGTTCTTTTGTATAAAACAAGGCACTTGGGAATTAAAAAGTTACATGTTCTGGGCGATTCCAAAGTAGTGATCAATTAGGCAAATAAAACCGGAGAGGTCAATGTCCAAATCTGAATCATATCTTTAGAGACATTACCTTGGAAAGGGAGTTGTTTGAGTGGACAACTTATACACATATCTACAACGAATTGAATCAACAAGTTGATAAGATCTCTAAAGAGGCATTACAACTTCCAACTGGATCTTTCAGTCAATATGAGTTATGGGATGATCAAGAAATCATTGGAATGGAATTCCATTTCTAGAGAAGATGAATATTATACCTTTTGACAATATGTTGATGTTTTCGTATTTTGAGTTTAGAATGACTTTTTGCACAAAGCTATCAATTTTTTGAGAAAGTCTTTTAGGACCACACAATATAAATTCAATATATAATATATATATATATATATATATATATTCAAGAATTTTTTTTATTGTAAGTATTTAAGTTTTAATACGTTTATTAATGAAATTTAAATATAAATATAAATATAATAGTTATAAATATGAGTCATTATTGATTTATATTATAAATGAACCTTAATTTATGTCTGTGTGTGGTTTTTTTAATTTAATAACTTTAATTTAATATCATATACATATTATAAACTATTTAATTTTATTGATTAAAATAAAATTTACACAATACTCAATTAATTAATTTATATTTATTATTTTTAATTAATCAAATATTTATTTTTAATATTATTTTAAATTTTATATTTTATATTATTATTTTTTAATTTAATATTTATTCAATAAATTGATTTATTATTTTTAGTACTTATCAAATATATATTTTATATTATTATTTTAATTTAAATGTTTTATTGAATTAGATTTATACTAATTTATAACACATAAAATTATTTATAAAATTATAACTCCATAAAATAAAAATTATATAAAAATTAATATTATAATTCCATATTATATTATATATAATATATATATATAATATATAATATAAATAAATATAACTCTAATGATAAAAGTGGTGAAATTATTTGTTTAACATTTATCCATGTAAATCAACAAATATATATCAAAAATAGAGATTTTACTAAGTAACTAATAAAATAAGTTTTCATTATTGAGATATTCAAAAAACCAATAAACTTTATGCAAAATAACAGAATTAATTAAAGATAGAAATTTCAAGCTTTTGGCATGGTAATCTAAGTGGGAATGTTGGGCTGCTAGTTAACCTAATATAAAATTTATAATAGTCTAGTACTTTGTTCTCACTCGTCAATTATGAAGCATGTTTTTAAGCATATATTTATGATGTCTTAGGGTATAATTATTATTATATTAAGTAATTAGTTATTATGTACACAATACAAAATTATGTTTGGTATGATTAAAATGGTGCATATTTATATTTTTTAAAAATATTTTTACTTCCTTGAATGTGGAAAAATTATGTTAGTTAATATGGATAATGTTTTTATATTTAAAATGGTGGTGAATGAAATAATTCAAATAATTCAAATAGATTTATTTTATTTTATTTTTAATTATGTTGAATTGATAATTCAGTGGAGTAATTTGGGTAGATATAAGATTAAATCTTGTTGTTGCCAATATAACATCAAGAGTACATACAACAACTTATAAAATAGATATATTAGGAATTTATGACTTAGCAAGAGCTAAGCCTCTACGAGGGTGGGGGAGCATACTCCTTGTGCCTTATCACAATGGGCCAAAGATGCCCCCCCATGGGATTTGCAACTGGGTGGAGGGGATAACATCCCTTTGTGCCAACCACTCAGTCATCCCACAAAGAGACTAAAATAGAAAACTTAGAATAATAAATTATAAACATATAAATGTGGAGAAAATAGAGGGGCACCTACACATGCAAGGGTGCATAAATGCACCCACATGTCTGGATGATGGATGAAAGATTCTTGAAGAAAGCATATTGTTTGTATTGAAAAAATGATATGAAATTACAAATGAGAAAGAACCCCTATATAAAAGGAAGTAAAACCCAATATTAAAGCTTATTACAAATAAAAGTGGTAAGGCCTTTATCACATATAAATGGATGTTAACCAATATTGAAAAAAGATTACTCTAATGGCTTAAGATTAGAAAAATATTACAAAATCATGAGTTTATATATAAAATATTTTATGTGTATTTCACGGTATATAGTGTATAATGCCCAATAAAGACACAATATGCCTTCTTTTTTGAAAATTTTTCCTCTCGCGAGTGAAAAACTAAACTAAATTGGGAGAGGGACAATGTTGTGAGAACTATTAGAATTGTAGAAAATATGTAATTTCGCCCCATTATAAGCTTACATTACGTTGTATAATATTCCAATAGATTCATAAACATGCCTTTGGATTTGGAAGAAGAATAAGATTGGCCAAATTCAATATCAAAACCTACCTCTTGACCCTTTATGTAATGTTCAAGGTGTTGTTGCAAAAGAAATGAATGGGTGCACTTTATGGTCAAGTCATAAGAAGCATAAAGAAACAAAGTTGAACCTTGGATGATCTATTACTAACCTTGTTATGGATAAGCAATATTGAGTCTTAGTGATTCTTATTTGGGAGATCCATCTCTTGATAAATCACCCATCTCACTCTTATCTTGTTTTTGTAGAACCCTAGACAGGTTTTGAAAAACCCTAACCGAAGGGCATGCTATTGTGAATGTATGCAACCCTAAGTTGTTTAGGGATATTGTGAAATATTAGCTGAAGTTTTATTGAGAATGTCATGTTTAGGATTTTGGCATGATCAGGAATACCTAACTTGTTAGGGATGAATGATAAAATCCAAAATCCTGAACCTTTGAAGTTTTGGTAATGTAGGGTTTATTGTGTTCTACATTGGAAACCTAGCTCATTAGGGTTTGGTGGAATGTATGATCATTACCCTTATACTGTCTTAAAATGGTTTCCCTGGTATGTGTGTGTTCGTCTGATCAAACCATGGTGTGATCGAAATGATTGAGTGTCTAACTCTTATTTGATACTGTTGAGAAGTTAGGTTTGACTAACACATGATATGAAATGTATTTGCATGAATAGATATGTCCTTTTGGTTGAAATCCTAGGTTAGTCTAGGTCAAGATGTATTAATATTATTAAGACATATGATATGTTTATGTATGGTTATGAATTCTTAGATATGTGTTGACCTAGTCATTGATGGTCTTGAGCTTTAGGATTTAATGGAAGTCCTTGTATGAGATTCTAGGATGATGATATCTGAAAATCTAGGGTGTTATAGCTAAACCTTAGTGAAGTTAAAATTGTCCAGTGTGTGTAATATAACAATCTAAAATCTATTAAGTGATTGTTGGAAATGAAAATCTAGCATTTTGCGGTTAAATCCTAGTAGTAACATTGTCTAGTGTGAAATGCAACAATCTGAGATCTATGTATGTCATGATTGTTGAGATTGTGAAAAATGGAATTCTAAGGTTTTGGAATTAAACCTTAGTCAAAGTAAAAATCTCTGGAATATGATGATTTGAGATTGTATAAAGTTTTTTGAATTTGTGAATACTAGGGTTTTGGAGTTGAAACTTAGTTGAAGTGGAAATCTCTGATGAATGTTAACTTGAGATGTAGATTTTCTTATAGATTCACAAGCTCATGCAATTTACTAAAGAAAGAGACAAGAATCTACTTCTAATCTTTACAATGGAAGCACATAAAGATCGAGCAAAACAATAATCGACAAGAGGAAGAGAATCAAATACACATAACACAATAAATATCCGGGGAAAGCCACAAATCAAAACCCCACTATCTATATTGTATATATCAAAAAATCAAGATGAGATTACAATGATTGTTCTCACAAGAATAATCCCAACACTTAGTAAAATCAATCTCCAACTCACAAGAAAGCTCTTGGCCAACACTTAGCCAATTCACCAGCTCTCCAAGTCCCTATTTCCTTGCGCAATTCCTACGGCTAATTAGCCCATCTTAAGGGAAATCAGTGCATCCAAAACTGTGCAATCCCTTCTAGGCTCAGTTCTTGATTGCATGCACGCTTGGTACAACTTAGAAAAATCTAGAACAAATAGTAAACTGCCCCTGCACTCTAGTCTCAACTGGGTCTTTCTCAGAATCGACATGCATGAGTTTCTGACAAGGGAATCTTCAATTAATTGGAGTAGCACTAGTTAACGCATTAGTGCACCAACTGACTATTAACTGACTATTAGTTCCTCAAACAATTTGGAACTAATTTAACTGGACTTAACTTAGTAAACTGAGATAACTAATTACAACTCATACTTAGCTCATCCTGGACCCCTATAATATAGGGAGAACATATACATGACTTCAGACATCCTTCCAACTCGAAATTCCTAAGCTAATTAAGTTAATTAAACTTAATTAACTATTTACAAGTTGCTATGAGAATATAATTCGATTTTAATTCACAATTTAATTAAAGGACAAATTAAATTGGAATTTCTTGTTACCATTTCTCCACATGAGAGATTTGTCAAAATTTGAATTTTTGGTTGAGATTGATGATTGCTCAGAAATATAGGGTTTGCAATTAATGCTAGTAGTAGTTGGTCATGTTATTGACTGTATGACAGTTGATTGAAAATCTAGGGGTTTGGAACTAACCCTAGTGGAAACTAGTAAGGATAATGACTAAGCTATGATTGCCTTTGATTGATCCTTTTGTATGAAATCTAGGATTTGTATGAATCCCTAGTGAGAAGTCTAACATATGTATTTTTGAAAGGTTTTTAGATGCTTTGTAGATCTATATTTGTGTAAAGTGTTTTGTTGGGAATGGGATCCCCTAAGGGTATTTTTGGGGCTAAAAGCCCAAGTTTAAGTCAATTTTTGTAATATTATTGTAAAGACTTCGCAATTTGTGGTTGCAGAGTGCGAAGGTGTTATGTGTCATAAAGGGTAGCTTGCCCTTAGTTTTGTAAAAGTTAAGTCAACTATAAGAGTTGTATAAAAGAAGCTAAGCTCTAAGTAGTTTGAAAAAAAGAGAGACAATGATGGATGATGTAATAGAATCATAGTTTAAAGCAAGAAGTCTAAGTCTTGGGTTGTAGTGTAGGTCAAGGCTTTGCAACTGAGTGCACAGAGGCATAGGGTAGAAGTCAACAGTTGAGTGCGTGGACCCCTGCAGTTGTTTGTGCAGGGCGGACAGAGGTTGTAACCACTTGGAAGATATTAATAAAGAGAGATATTTTGCAATTTTTGTGTCTTTGTTCCGTTCATGCATTTTGATATGTTATGTATGAATATTCTTTATTATGCTTATATGGTGCATGAATGAATGCAATTACATTGAATAACTGAATGCATATATGAATATCTGTTTACGCGAGGATAACTATAATTGTTTGATAAGATAAGCAAGGCACTTAGATTAATTGGGGAATTTGTGTGGCACGCTACCATAGCAATGCGAAAGTACCTGAGTAGTAGGCTCGAGTTGCACGAAGGACGATCGTATCCTTTCGCGGAGGTATTGAAGAACGGAACGCACAATTTGTCTTGCAAGCCCTAGAGCGAAGCCACCTAAGCAAAGGCAGGGATAGATGGAATTAAATGACATCACGACCATCTCAGGGTGTAGAAACTTGGTTCTAGCATCCCCCCATATTGCTTCGAGTGAGACTTCAGTCCGCACTCCGCGTGCTGATTCCGAAAGGGCCAGTAGCGTAGGGATTTGTTTGGATAATTAACGTTGAACTTGGGTCAGGCCCCCTTAAGCCAATAGATGGTTCTATTGCCAGGACTAGAATCTGCATAAGAGATGTGTGATGTTATATCATTGGAATCCAACTAAGAAGGATATTAGAGACTGGTTGGATAGAAAGATCCACGAATTCGCAGCGCAAGAGAACAGAATTGCATGACTGACAAAGGAACAGTGGTTGGATAGATACCTATATAAAAAGATCCACGAGATCTTCTTTTGCTCCTTCCCTATTGAGCTATACGAGTGGATCGTGAAGCTAGCAGATAGCCAAGGAAGGTGGAAACTTGACGGTCCTATTGTGTGGACCTCAGAGCTAGTGCGAAGGTTGGAAACATCGGAGGATAAGATCGCATGCGCTTTCGGTCATTGGCTCGATCGCATCATAGGAGGATTTGTGATTGAATTCGCGATTGACACCTCAGTCAGCTATAGCGAGGCAGAGTGACACTTTTTCAAAGGACCACGAGGTAAGTACGTGAAATCCTTGAATACTTGGATTAAAATACTATTATGTGAAAAACAGGTCATGCAACTACCTTGATGTTCAAAACTATGGGAAGCGGAAGAACTTACAGGAATGAAGGACAAAAGGGTCTAAAGTATAGTCCATTGATTTCACCTTCATGAGGTGACAAGGAAGGGATAGCGAAGGTTTCTCTATGAAGTGCTATTCAGTTAATAAAACAAGGATTCCCGCAAATACCACCTCCAACTTCACCACCATCACCTCCGACTTCACCCGTACCACCTCTGCCTCCACCGTAGTTCAGTATGGCAAATGCTGTAAAAGTTGCCTTTGTTCAAAGGCTTGGGAAATGAGGATCCGAACCAAATTCTGATTCTTTGTGAAAGCTGTATGGGAAGCACAAGGTGTTACAGATGATCATATAAAGAAGGCGACATTGTTAGTTCCCTGCAAGATCGTGCGCTAACCTGGTATATCAAGTACTTGAATGATAACCCGAATACTGGAGTGGTAGACATCCAGACAACACTAAATAGGGAACTTAGTAGGTCTATATCGGAGGTGCAGTCAATTGTGGGATTCAAAGAGATCGCGATGCAACCAGGTGAGAGGCCTTGGGAACTAGATCAGAGGCTAAAATGTACAATCCCTGAAGCCAACATGAACTTGACAGATGGACAACATCGTGAGTGGTTTGTGGCCTCGCTACTACCACACTGAAGGAGTGCGCTGTCGTAGCAGAAGATAACAACTTAGGCTGAGGCCTTGGAGATTTCCATGAGACTACATGAAACTCTGATGCAAGATCGTAATCTAGGAGTTCAACAGATCCATGTGTAGCTGAAGAACCTATGCCTTGAGATGCAAAGTCTAAAGCAGGACAGGACGGTTCGACCAGAGGTATGCGAGGAAGTATGGTGCATAAAATGCAAGAGTCAGGGTCATGACAAAGACCATTGCCCGACCTTTGCTAACTATATTGCAAGAGGAGGACCGATGCCTTTAAGGTCATAAGCTTAAGTAGGACCTAGCGCGGAGCCTGCATTATGGTGCGCTATCTGTCAGGTAGCAGGAAAACATGCCACATATAACTGTCATATGCTGCAGAAGTATGTACAGACACCGCAACAACTGTTCTGCAACTTTTGTAGATCAGTGGGGCATGATGAGCGTAATTGCAGGAGTTATGAACTGATGATGGATAGAACTCCCGCCTATAGGGTTTAGGCTGAAACGTGGCCCCTTGACCAGAGCGTAGGGATGGAAGAGATAGGATTTCAAGGACGCGGATGAGGCCGAGGTGGAGGAGGACCTGGCAGAGGTCGAGGACAGTTGATTTGCTACAATTGCGGGGGACTAGGACACTACGCCCGCGATTGCACTAACCCAACACGTCCATCGTGTAAGTATTGCACATTGTTTGATCATGAAACAAAAGATAGTCCTACGCTGATAGCTAGGATACATTACAAAGAGGCGGTACCACCTCCGCCGACTCAAAACCTGCAAATGACGAGGTCTGAACTATGCGAAGAAGATCTAAACGTAAATATAGTGCTTAGAAGTGGAATCGGGACGAGAGATGACAAAGGGAAATAGCTAGAAGATAGTGTGTGGGTCCGCAAAGCTTCAACAAAGGAGGCTGAGTTTGATTTGGAGCACGCACGTGAAACCTTCATGGAAGCTAAGAAGAGCTTCATTGAGGCCTCCACCTCAAGAAGCAAGGATAAGCATGAGCAGGAGATGGACCCCTCTATGCTCACAACTTTCCTGGAAACTTGTATGAAGTTTTTGTGCGACAGTAAGGCTATGAAAGGATTACAGGAACTCATCATAAATGTGCTGGAACTGTGCCAGGTGAGCTACGTGTAGTATGAAAGATTGGCAAGCATAAAACAAGGATGGGATGGGAGATGAGACTAACCGCATAGATAGGAGTGTATGAAATTGATTAGGTCATTTTGGACCTCGAGTCAAATGCAAATGTCCTACCAAAATAGACTTGGGAATGGATGGGGAGACCTGCACTGCAATGGTCTCTGATTCAGCTAAGGATGGCGAATCAACAAAAGATCATCCCCACGGGGCAACTGCAGGGGGTGACTATTGATATTGAGGGAGCGAGCGCACTGGCTGACTTTGAACTAATGGAGATAGTGGATGAAAATAATCCCTATCCTACACTCTTGGGAATTGACTGGGATATTGATATGAATGGGGTAATCAATCCGAAGAAGTGAAAGATGATCTTTGAGAAGAAATCATTGCGCGTAATAGTACCCCTCGATCCTACTAAAGGACCACGCTACACTGGACTTGTTCGCGATTATGAGAGTGATGACGACCTAGAATGTATCTATAAGATAACAACGTAGGACCAAGATTGGGTGAATCACACTATGGATGGACAGATTACATGGGATCGCAAGAGTTCCTGCACTTCGGACTCTAACAAAGAACTAGAACGCTAGAAGAATAAGTTACATGAAGTAACCACGCTGAATTGAAACATGATGACTTGGTCGCTATGCTATGTCATCAGAGGTAAGAAATCTACCTAATTATGATGGTTTGAATGAGGTAGATATCTTTTTGGATGCATTTGAAAGGGAGGTACTAGAAAAGCAACACTTCCAAGCGTTGGACTGAGCACTACGCGCTACGCCCGCAAGATGGTGGGGTACACGCAAAGGAAGCTTTGACGATTGGCGCGAATGTAGGAGGATGATGAGAAGATGATTTGGGAAGCCTAAGCCGCAACTCACAGACAAGTATGATGGGTAGAATGATTTGTGCGTACATCTGGCCAAATGGACCCAAGCTTATGGAGAAAAGCCCCAACTTGAGTGGGTACACCTGTTTTGTCATACCCTGGATGCTATCCCAATGAATTGGTATATAGAAACAGAGCTTCGCCATGGGACAGGCGAATGAGATGTCCTGCGCAAAGGATTCATGATAACCTTTAGTTTTGAGGATGGGTTTGACAGTATTGATGAAGCACTACAAGAGGTGAAAGAAGCTATCTTTAGATACCTCAATATCCTTTAGACCTGACTCAGTCTGAATGGGCTACTCAGTTGAGTCGCGCACTAGAATGCTATAATGTAACTGTTGAAGAAGAGGACAAGGATCCGTGGAGGATTAACATTCTAGAAATAGAAGGTCACTGTGAGGTTCAAGGGTTGTAGATTGAGAATCTTGATATAACCATGCCGCTGAAAACGAAACAAGTAAACATTGGTACAGAGGCAGAACCCAAATTCGTGAAGATTGGAGACTATTGGGACGACGCGAAGGTGGATAAGGTCACTGAATTGCTCTGAAAATACCAGGACTTATTCCCTATAAAGTTTGCGGATCTAAAAGGAATAATCGGGGACCTAGGAATGATGAAGATCACGTTAAAGCTCGTTGCGAAGCCAGTTAAGCAAAGGCCTTACCATCTCAATCCGAAATACAAGGAGAATGTCCACTTAGAGCTAGAAAAGATGCTCGCAATGGGCATCATTGAGCCTTTGGAAGAATCGGATTAGGTAAGACCGATGGTGGTGCAAGAGAAGAAGCAGAAGGATGAGATAAGGATATGCGCGGATCTCAGAAAATTGAATGATGCTTGTGTCCATGATCCTTTCCTGACTCTGTTCACGGATGAAGTGTTCGACAATGTAGGCGGCCAGGAAGCGTATTCCTTCACTGATGGGTTCTCTGGGTACCACCAAATCAAAATCACGTCGGAGGATAGGAGCAAGACAACCTTCGCAAGTAAGTGGGATTGTTTTCAGTACATTGTAATGCTGTTTGGATTGAAGAATGCGCCGACAATATTTTTGCGCGTGGTTTTTGAGGCATTCAAGGAATTTATTCATCAGTTCCTGGAGGTATATTTTGATGACTAGACTGTATTTGGGTTGGTTAAGCGCCATGTAGCAAGCTTGCACTTGATGCTGGATACCTGTCGAAGATACCAGATGGCACTCAATCTCAAAAAGTGTTTGTTTTGCATTCGTTTTGGAAACCTATTGGGGCATGTGGTTTGCAGGCAAGGACTGAAGGTAGACCCCATGAAGATCACGGTGATACTGAACTTGGAAGCATCGAGGAGTGTGAAAAAACTATGCACCATTTTGGGATATACGAGATATTACAAAAAGTTTATCAAAAGCTATGCCCAGATCACCGCGCCTATGGAGAAATTGTTGAAGAAGGATGTCATGTTCTGCTGGAACGATGACTGTAAGAAGACCTTGGACATATTGAAAGAAAAGATGGTTATCGCACCGATTCCAGTCTTCCTGGACTGGAAGAAAGAGCTTCATGTACATGTTGACGTCTCATGTATAGCAATGGGCGTAGTACTAACACAGGTTGGTGGAGAAGGCTTGGACCATCCTATCACATTCACAAGCCGTAGGTTATCCAAAGCAGGGAAGAACTATTCCACCACTGAGCGCGAAGGGCTAGCTATGGTTTATGCACTCCAGAAGTATCAACACTACTTGCTAGGAGGCCATTTTAAGATGTATACAGATCACTCTGCATTGAAGTACCTGGTCAATAAGCCTGTGTTGGAGGGGTAATTTGAAGATGGCTCTTATTGTTCCAGGAGTACAACTTTAAAGTTGTCGTGAAACCTAGATGATTGAACATGGGACCCGATCATCTGTCGCGCATCAAAACGAGGGAGGAACCTACTAGCTTGGAAGAAGGATTGCCTGATGTGCAACTATTTGTAGTGCATGTTGTGGATGGTCACTTTGAGGATATAATACACTTCCTAACAACAAGAACTGCACAGGAAGGATACACTGTCTAACAAAAGAAGAAATTAGTGGTGCGTGCGACATATTTCTTTGTCATTGCTGGGCATTTGTACAAAATGGGGACTGATGAGATATTGTGATGGTATGTACTTTAGTTCAAAAGAAGAAACATCCTCGCAGACGCTCATGGGGGTGCCGCGAGAGGAAATTATGCAGGGAGAGCAACCACGTAGAAGATTCTATGCGCAAGGTTGTGGTGGCCAACCCTTCATCAGGATTCTAAAGCATATTGCAAGGCATGTGATGTATGTCAAAGAATGGGCTAGCCATCGTGGAGGGATGAAATGCCTTTGAATCCACAAATGATATTGCAACCCTTCGAGAAGTGGGCGATCGATTTTGCAGGACCCATTCAGCCACAAGGAAAGATAGGAGCAAGATACATTATCACTGTGACAGAGTATTTGACTCGTTGGGCAAAAGCACAGTCGGTGAAGGATTGCACGGGCGTGATTACTGCGAAGTTACTATTTGAGAATGTATTGATGCGATTTAGATGCTTGAAGATCTTGATGAGTGATCGTAGTATGCACTTCCTGAATGAGACGATCAACGTGCTGATGGAGGAATTTCAGGTATATCACCAGAAGAGCACACCTTATCACCCAAGGCTAATGAAATAGTGGAGGCATTCAACAAAGTGCTCAAAAATGTGCTAACCAAGGTTTCCAATGCTCACCAAAGTGATTGGGCCCTACGCATACCTGCAGTACTGTGGGCTTATCGAATGAAACCAGCTCACAAAAAGATAGAAAAGAGAGATTAACGCCTTAGAATTCAGCCTCTTCAAGGGGGAAACCCCCTTTACATTACACAAATGAACAATTCTTGGATGATACAAATGAAAAGACCTCCTTTCTATATATAGGAGTCTAAGGGGTCATAATATAATCAAAGCCGACATAACAATAATAATGTAAGGGCATAATAATAACAATAGTGGGCTTCTATGGGGCACAATAGTAACAATATGGGAAATACATGAGTACATTAATATAATAAGGGGTTGCACAAACCCCTTTTAAGCTTGTCTATGGTGTGGAAGCGGTAATGCCTATGGAATACATCATACCTAGTCTGCGCATAATAGCGCTCATAGGTATGACAGATCACGGAGCCCTGGAGGAGAGGCTCGTGCAGTTGGATGAGCTTGAAGAAGAAAGATTTTTGGCTGGATTTCACCAGCAGGTCCAAAAGCAGCACAAAAAGGCATGACATGGTCGACACATCAAGTTGCACACAATTAAGGTAAATGACCTAGTTTTGTTATACGATAGTAAGTTTGATAAATTTCTAGAGAAATTCGGGATACACTCGTTAGGGCCTTATGTTATTAAAGAGATTACCGATGGAGGAGCGGTACAGTTGGTCAAATTAAATGGAGAACCCTTCCCAGGAAAGGTGAATGGAAGTCGCTTGAAACCATACACCAACAGTCCAACCATGTGACTAAATGAAAGAAGCATAGCCTTAGCACTCCAAGAAATTGAAAGGAGGCGTGAGACTATAAACTACACGGCTTGGGTTGGGGAGCTGCGCGATTGGACAATGGCGCGAAGCAAGGATGTGCCACTGGATCTGCGACAACATGGAGGGAGCTACGCCACCCAGGGAGAAATCACGCAGGTTGGCTGGAAACTGACCATTAAAGTGACTGTTCATGAAAAGATGGCGGAAGTGAGGCGAAATGGAGTGGGAGACCGACATTTAAGACAAAATTTATGTCTTAGATCCTGGAAAATCTGCTGCCAATCCGGCATTAATAAATTGATTTTGGGGGAAACGGTCGGATTTGAATTCAAAATGCCCTATAAATTACAAGTGGCTATCCAGTGAAAAATACTTGGAATTTTGAGAATTGAGTTGTTGCACTCTCAGGTGCACATGAACTGTGAATTCTTTCAAGATCTAGTAGCGACTTCGGCGTTTGAACAATTGTCAAAGGAGACACAAGCACTAGTGAATAGTGTCATGTTGACTTTCACAGGAGCTATGGACGCCGAAGGAGTGGCCACCGAGGAGAATGTGTAAGATATTGATATGGGGGCCAGAGTAGCTACCCTAGAAGTGGCTGAAGTACTGGCAGAATTCCCTAAATCTCCGAGAACCGAGACCGAAGCCAACCCCAACCAAGGAGACTATGAAAGACAAGAAGGGAAAGCATCAATCCATACCGGTGCGTGCATCGCCAAGACAAAACCCACCAAAGCCCATTGCCCAAGAGAAAGGCAAGTCTATAAACCTATAAGCATAGGAGGAGGATATCCAAGACATCCTCATGGACGATATGGACGTGGGAGTGGAAATAGAGGAGGTTGAAGCCCATGGTGTGGAACCTATTACACGGTTGCTAGAATATGTCCCTCCATGCAAGCCTAAGTCCAAGGTCCCAAAGGACATTGGTGAAAGTAAGACTCTCCTGCAAACCCCTCTGCTACTGGATGAAATCGCTTTTGATGGTCTACGTTTGGCATGGGTGCCCACATTGAAGCTCGAAGACTGGGACTTGACAGACCACGAGAAGTTCCCACACCTGTCGACCGAACAACTGATGCGCTGTATCATAGACACAAATACGGGGATGACTGAATTGGAACCACAGAAGTGGCTAAGAGGAGTAGAGAAGGCAGGATTACTCAACCCGCTCTAGGTGCCACACTATAACTGCATGCTCGTGACAATTTTGGTCATCAAGCAGCTGCTGTGCTTGGTGCATGATGGGTGTCTGTGGCTGGAGGAGCTGATACCCATCACCGATATGTTGATTCACTGCATAACACATCTGCCATATACATGCGAAAATCCAGATATGATCTTTGGCAGAAAGGGTGGTGAGCAGGTGCTCGTAGAATCAATGAAAGAGAAGTTCAAACTGGTAAAGAAGTTGTGTGGGTACGTATCTCTAGCATCTATGACCCCACTGTGAAGGTGGCAACACATATCCTTGTAGGGAAGGTGATGCTAAAGTGTCACGCTGATGAGGTGCCGACACCTGTCATCGAGTTCGCACAATAGTGCGTGGAAGGAGTCCAGTTTAACTAGTCAGATTACCTTTGTGGAGAGTTCCTGGCGAACTGCCGTGAAGCACAAGATAAGAGTAAGACCTTCCAATACACGTGGCTCTTGCTATCGATTGTGCTCATAGCATAGGAGTTACTAGAAGAGAGCCAATTCCCCTCGGTCACGCCAGACCTTCCTGAAGTAGTGAAGTACACTTCGTTGTGGGTGACCAAGGACACGAAGCACGTTCAGGACATCAAGATCTTCTAGATCTTGATGGAAATGAATATCAGGAGGGCCATCAATCGCAAGCCATGATTGTCACCCACGGTATATGCTAACTTGCAGAGCTATGCCGAATTTAAAGTTGATTTCCATCGAATAACAATCAGGGCACGAAAGGACCCTGCGCAAAAGTGGTATGATTTGACATACCTAGCCACTGATAATGTCATCAATGCGGCATTGGATAAATGGATGGTGGTGTAGTGCACCACCACGACCTTGGTGGTGGGTGGAAAGAAGTCTGCCGCACAGAAGAAGAAGGAAGAGGCCAAGCTGAAGATGGCGTAGTTGGTTGAAAATAAGAAAAGGGAGGCTGCTGAGAAGACCCAGGCGGAATAGGAAGGAAAGGAGGCAGGAAAACAGACAGGTGGCGTAGAGTGGGGCTCTGAAAAAGGTGCATGGTTGCCTCTACCTCAAACCAAAGAAGAGGACACAGAGCAGCATGGCTTGGACCCTCAGGAGATGTCTGCCTACATTAAATGCCTGATAGAGCTAGAAAAGGGAGGGTCCCGAAAGAAATCCAAGGAGACCAAGACCTCACTGGACCGTATCACACTAATGGAGGGTGACTTATATGCATCAGTGACATAGTCATAGATGTCACCGCGGAGGCCCTGCAACAATTCGAGAAGTAGTAACAGATCATCCTAGGGGCAGACTGGGCTGTAGGAGTTGCAGAATCGCGCGACGCAAGTTGGTCCGCTGTCCACTATCTTGGCTATCGACACGTCAGAGGATGTCGATATGCTGCACATGAAGGCTTCTAGTGTGATAGTTCTTCCAAATGGAGCACTGACCATGAAAAATAACGCTGACAGACCCACTGTTAGTGCTTTGAAGGGAGTGGGACTGAACCTAGCAGCGCTTCTGCGCGATATTGTGTTGTGTTATATTATTTCCATGATTAGCCCACGTAGTTAACCGAGGGGGTTAGAAGGGGGGCGGACCCCCCCTTCATTGCACCGATTGCGTAGCGGGGGGAGTCACAGGGGGTTTCAGTGGTGCAGGTAACCCCACTCTATGGGGTCTGAGGCAACACCCCAGAAAATTTTGTTTTTGGACCCTATATTAGGTTGGGCGAAGCTACCTATGGTTTTGTGCATGATTTTTTGCACATGGTTTTGGACGTGATGGTTTTTGGTCCATGGTTTTGGATGCAATGGTTTTCGGTCCATGGTATTGGATGCCTCAACATGTATAAATATGTATTGTAACATTGAAAGGAAAATAATGAAAAATCAAGCTCGTAGTCCCGGTTTTGGGATCCAGGGGAAATCTCTGCGTATATGTGTTTTATGTGTTATGCTCTCGCATTGTTTATTTTCTTTGTTTTAGAATTCATATGTAGGTAATTGTTTGTACGGGGTTAAAACCTACATTTGGTATCAGAGTTGTTTTGGCTTCAAGGGGTCACCTTTATTGCTGAGGAGTTTCGCTCGGGCCTGCAGTAGACCCTGTTCAGTGGGAGATCTACGAGATTGATTCTAGTGGACAAAGAAGATGGCGAGCATTGGAAAGATAGAGATCTAGAAATTTAATGGTCAAAGTTTTGAGTTGTGGAAAGTCAAGATGGAGGATTTGTTGGTGGATAAATATCAGTGAATCGTAGTAGATCCAGGTACTAAACCAATGGGAGTGTCCGATGAAGAATGGAAGAAGTTAGATCGGAAGGCAAAGAGCAGAATACGATTGTGTATCTCAGATTCAGTATTGCTGAATGTATCAAGGGAAGCTACGGTTAAGGCTTTGTGGAACAAGTTAGGGAATTTGTACCAATCTAAGTCTCTGGTGAATAAACTGTTCTTGCAGAAAAAGTTGTATAACCTGAGGATGAAAGATGGAGACTCTGTAACAAAGCATCTGATCGCATTTAATACTGTGGCAAGTCAGTTATTATCTATTGATATTAAAATTTCAGATGAAGATAAGTGCATTAGTTTGTTGTGTTCTCTACCAGATTCATGGGATAGTCTGCTTATTACAATAGGTAGCAATACAACTGCCTTGCAGTTTGATGAAATAGTCTCATCCTTGCTGACGAAGAAAATGAGACGGAAAAATATGGAGAGCTAGAATGGTGATGCCTTGTTTGTATGAGGACGGTCCCAAAATAGAAACAAAAATAAGTCATTGAGTGGGAGGTCTAAATCTAGAGGAAGATCTAAATCTCTAGGGAAGCCTGTAAGGGTGGTGTGCTAGAAATGCAGAAAGGAAGGGCACTACAAAAGGGATTGTAAGTCTAAAGCTCCTGACAAAGGAAAGAGATCTGATGATGCTCCTTCTATAGAGGTGAAAACCACCTCAGATGAAGGTGGGGATGTGTACTTGGCTTCTTCAAGTACACATGTAGATCACGAGGCATGGTTGATTGACTCGGTGCATCCTTTCACTTCATTCCCCATAGAGAGTGGTTCTGTGAGTATGAGAAATATGATGGTGGTGATGTCTTCTTGGGGGATGATAGGAAGGCTAGAATTTTTGGTCGCGGAAAAGTAAAGTTGAAGTTGCAAGGTGGAAGGGTTAGAACACTTCTAGGTGTTCTGCATATTCTTGCATTAGCCCAAAACCTGATTTCTGTAAGCAAGATGGATGATGTAGGTGTAAAAATAGTGCTCGAGAAGGATACCTGTAAGATGGTTTGGAGGCACTGGTATTGATGCGGGGAGTTAGAATTGGAACTCTGTACAAGCTGCAAGGTAGCATTGTTGTTGATGGGTGCAACAATTTTGTGGTTTCTGAAAGTGGAGCAAAAAATCTAGTGGTCTCTGGAGAGAAGACCATGTTGTGGCATCAAAGGCTTGGACATATTAGAGAGAAGGGCCTTCGAATATTTGATGGTGAAGGTATGGTAGAAGGTATGAGTAATAGCTCTTTGGGTTTTGGTTTCTATGAAAATTGTGTATATGGGAAGTAGAATCGGGTGAGTTTCTCCTCTGGTGGTAAGAGGGTGAAACAGATATTAGAGCTTGTGCACAATGATGTGTTCGGATCTGTGAAGGTTCCATCACTGGGTAAGTCTATGTACTATGTATCCTTTATATATGACTTCTCAAGGAATACATGGATATATTTTGCTTAAGAAGAAATTTGAAGCCTTTGACAGGTTTAAAGAGTTTAAGGCTCTGGTGGAAAACCATACAGAGAAGAAGATAAAGTTGCTAAGGACAAATAACGATGGAGAGTTTTGCAGTAAGGAATTTGAAGAATTTTGTAAGAAGTGTGGTATAGCATGGCAGAAGACTACTCCATACACACCTGATTAAAATGGACTTGTAGAAAGAATGAAAAAGACGTTGATGGAAAGGGCAAGAAGCATGCTCAGTGGTGTCGGGTTAGGACAAGAATTCTGGGCAGAGGCAGTGGAGACAACATGTTACCTGGTCAACGGATCACCTTCATTAGTATTGGAGGATAAGACTCCACAAGAGGTATGGACTGGTAAGAAACCCTCTCTTTCACATCTAAGGGTATTTGGTTGTGATGCATATGTACATGTCCCAAAGGAGAAACAAACCAAGTTGGATAGTAAATCTAAAAGTGCATCTTTATTAGGTATAAGGATGGTTTAAAGGGTTGTCAGATTTGGAACCCAGTAACAAGGAAGGTTGTGTACAGTCGAGATGTGGTGTTCAGAGAGGTGAAAGATGTTATTAAACATGAAGTCCAACCA
>APFE031610580.1:9145-51856 GCA_000404065.3 Pinus taeda | reverse complement strand
AGTAGATTTAGAGGATGGAAAACTCTGGAAAGAGGCCATGGTTGATGAAATGGCATCTTTGCACAAAAATGAGGCTTGGGATCTAGTGGATTTGCCGGCTAGAAGGAAACCCATTGGCAACAAATGGGTGTTCAAGAAGAAGACAAATGTAGAAGGAAAGGTGGAGAAATGCAATGCTCGGTTGGTAGAAAAAGGTTATTCCCAGGTGCCGGGAATTGATTTGGGTGATATTTTTTCTTCTGTTGTCATGGTGACTTCTATTAGATTGCTTTTATTTGTTGCTGTTGTTTTTTATTTTGAGGTAGAACAGATGGATGTGAGGACAACATTTCTTCACGGGGATCTGGAAGAGGAGATCTACATGAATCAACCTAAAGGCTTTGTGGTGAAGGGTAAGAAAGAACTGGTATGCAAGTTAAAGAAGTCTATGTATGGGTTAAAACAGTCACCAAGGATGTGGCATCAGGGATTTGATACATTTATACGGGGACTTGGCTTCACCAAAAGCAAAGCAGATCACTGTGCGTATTTTAAATTAATTGGTGACCATGTTATTTATCTGGTCTTGTATGTGGATGATATGTTGCTGGTTGGAAATGACAAAGAAATTATCCAGGATTTGAAGACCCAATTGTCCTCCATATTTGACATGAAAGATCTTGGTGCTGCAAACTATATTTTGGGCATGGAAATTAAAAGAGACCGGGAAAGAGGAAGCTCTGGTTAAACCAAAGGAAGTATGTCGAGACAATATTGTAGAGGTTTAATATGCATGATAGTAAACTGATGAAGGTTCCTATTCCTGTAGGTGTCAGGTTATCTACTGAACAGTGTCCCAAGACACAAGAAGAGGAAGAGGACATGTCCCCTGTTCCATATGCAAGTGCAATCGGTAGTCTGATGTATGTAATGGTCTATACTAGACTAGACATTACACATGCAGTGGGAGTATTGAGGAGGTTTATGTCAAAAACAAGGAAGGAGCACTGGACAATAGTGAAGCGGGTTTTCAGGTTTTTGTGTGGCACTAGTGATTACGGTATGTGCTACCAAGGAAGACTAGGATTGGACAGAGTGTTGGATATTCGTGGTGTTCTTGATGCAGACTGGGCTAGAGATTTGGATCAAAGAAGATCTACAAGTGGGTATGTGTTTAACCTATTTGGAGGTGCAGTCAGTTGGATGAGTAAGAAACAATCTGTAGTGGCACTATCAACTACAGAGGCAGAATAAATGGCAGCCACTCATGCAAGCAAACAAGTAGTTTGGTTGTAGAGAATGTGTTCAAGTATGGGGTTAGTACAGGGAGCTATAAGGATAGACTGTGACAGCCAAAGTGCAATTTTCTTGGAAAAGAGCCCTGCATATCATTTAAATACAAAGCACATTGATGTTCAGTATCACTTTGTGAGGGATATGATAGAAGACAAAAAGGTGTTGCAGTAAAGGTGGACACTTTGAAGAATACTACAGATGCATTTACAAAATCTATGAGCTTTAAGAAGTTCTCTTTGTGTAGAGAAACAATGGGCATTGTAGGACTAGATAAATGACTAAGCTCTCTTGTGCCCCCTTATGGAAAGAAAACAACAAGTGGGAGAATGTTGGTTTGTGTTATATTCTTTCCATGACTAGCCCACATAGTTAATCGGGGTGTTAGAAGGGGGGTGGAGCCCCCTTTCGTTGTGCCGATTGTGAAGCGGGGGGAGTCACAGTGGGTTTCAGGGGTGCAGGTAACCCCACTCTATGGGGTCTAGGGCAGCGCCCAAGAAAATTTTGTTTTTGGACCCTATATTAGGTTGGGTGGACCTACCTATGGTTTTGTGCATGCTTTTTCGCACATGGTTTTGGACGCGATGGTTTTCAGTCCATGGTATTGGATGCTTCGAAATGTATAAATATGTATTGTAACATTGAAAAGAAAATAATGAAAAATCACGCTGTTAGTCTCGGTTTTGGGATCTAGGGGAAAATTTCTGTGTATATGTGTTTTATGTGTTATGCTCTCGCATTGTTTATTTTCTGTGTTTTAGAATTCGTATGTAGGTAATTGTCTGTATGGGGTTAAAACCTACAGTTCCTAGGGGACATCCATACTGGGATGCAAGATTTGTAGACTCGCGAGACACAAGCTGGTCCGCTATCCACTAGCTTGGCTATTGGAACGTCAGAAGCTGTCGATATGCTGCGCATGAAGGCTTCCAATTTGATAGTGCTGCCAGATGGAGCACTAACCACAAAAAATAAGGTTGACAGACCCACTTTCAATGCTTTGAAGGGAGTGGGAATAAACCTAGTAGTGCTTCTGTGCGAAGCACTCCACCTCTTGCCGGATGGAGTAATTGCAAAGTTGAGGGCCCGTAAGCATCACGCCCTCTAGGTGATCAATGAACAGAAGATAAACAATGAGCAGATGGCCCTACAGAGGAATGCTCCCATCAAGCTGAGGCCGAGGCGACCAGCCAGAGCAAAAGGATCATATAGGTCATGGAGGAGGCATGCAAAATGGTCCCAGATTTGGCCATTCCAGAGGAGGAGCTAGTTGAGGTCCGCATTCGTAAATTGGCTACAGGTGTGCAAGACACTTAGACAGAGATGGCACGGGTTTAGCTGGAGTCGAACTTGCAGATTACAAAGCTCCAGTTGAGGGCCCAGCCTTCAACACTGCCAGAGGTAAAGGAATAGCGGGCAGCTGCTATCACTGAAACAATTGTGCTAGTGGAAAGTGTAGTAGCAGAATGCACACAATTATTCGAACAATCATTTGAGGTATTGACTAGCTTGCAGGAAGACCCAAACATCCAGAGGCTAGAAATGGAAGTGCGCAAACTCCAACAGTGCTATGATGAAGTTAAGGGCACAACGTGAACAGTCGCGCTGACATAAAGGTTAGCCAAGTTGCGGGAAGCCAAGCAACTGAAGGAACAAGTGGACGCAATGCTGCACAAGGAAGTAGTGCTAAATGCACGACTCAAGCCCTGGCTGGAGGAAGCTTACGAAGTCACATGAAACATTGAAGGCAAGATTGCGACTCTACAAGCGACGCAACAACAACTTCAAGCTGACAGCACAGGGGCAGTAACTGAGAAAATAGTTGAATATGCGAAGCAAGCAACAACTTAGTGCACAATCGAAGTTGCGGTCATTAGGGTCGAGTTGGACGAGCTTCACACAAAGATCTTTGTGCCTAATGAGTGACTCGTGGGCGAGTCACGATGTTTGTGTTGGGGGCTTGTTGGGAGCGGGATCCCCCAAGGGTAGTTTTGGGGCTAAAAGCCTAGGTTTAAGTCAATTTTTGTAATATTATTATAAAGACTCCGCAATTTGTGGTCGCGGAGCATGAAGGTGTTATGTCTGATAAAGGTTAGTCTGCCCTTAGTTTTGTAAAAGTAAAGTTGGCTGTAAGAGAACTACCCATCGTCCATGAACCATGGGATTGTATAAAAAGAGCTAAGCTCTAAGTAGTTTGAAAAAAAGAGACAGACAATGATGGATGATGTAATAGAATCATAGCTTTAGAGCAAGAGTCTAAGTCTTGGGTTGTAGCATAGGTAAAGGCTCTGTAGCTAAGTGCGCAAAGGCCTAGGGTAGAAGTCTGCAGCTTAGTGCGCGGACCCCTGCAGCTGTGTGCACAGGGAGGATAGAGGTTTTAACCACTTCGAAGGTATTAATAAAGAGAGAGATATACTCTGCAATTTTTGTGTCTTTGTTCTATTGATGCGTTTTTATATGTTATGTATGAATTTTATTTGTTAAGCATATGGTGCGTGAATGAATGCAATTACATTGAATAACTGAACACATATACGAATATCTGTTTACGTGGGGATAACTATAATTGTTTGATAAGATAAGCAAGGCACTTATATTAGTTGGGGAATTTGTGCAACATGTTTCCGTAGCAGTGCAAAAGTACCTGAGCAACAAGCTCGGGCTGTGCGAAGGACAATCGTATCCTTTCGCGGAGGTATTGAAGAACAAAACACAAGGCTTGTCTTACAAGCCCTAGAGTGAAGCTACCTATGCGAAGGAAGGGATAGAGGGAATTAAACAACATCACGACCATCTCCGGGTGTGGAAACTTGGTTCCAGCATCCCCCTATACTGCTTCGGCTGAGACTTCAGTTCACGCTCCATGGGCTGATGCCAAAAGGGCCAGTAGTGTAGGGATTTGTTTGGCTAATTAATGCTAAACCTGGGTCAAGCCCCCTCAAGCCAACATGTTTCTAGGGTTTGAAAAATGTTGAAGTAAAGTATGCCATACCTTTGGAAGAAACATTGAAGCCCTAGATGGAATGAAATATTGTTATGACAAGTCCCTAGTGAAGATGTAAACAAGTATATGTCTCTTGTTCGTAATTAAGGCTATGTATCTTATATGTATAAAGTTAAAATTCTTCCGTGATTCTGCTTTGGCTAACATCATGCTTCTGTAGAATTGGTTGTACTTGCTATTAAAGTTGTGTAGGTACACAATTATCAACTTGGTGAAGATGGTCATTGATGTGATAAGCATGATGGGGATGATTATAGATCTGATGAAATGGTTAGAAGCAAAGAAATATTCCTTGATGTCGAAAAGAAGAAGCTAATCTCTTGAAGGAAACATGAATAGAACAAATATCCCTAAGATTAAGAGGGAGTCTAAATAAAGAGGTACTTCCTAGTTGAGAGGGAGTAACAGATATAGTTCTTTGCTTTATATTTCATGCACTAGACCAGGATTAACAATCATAAGTCTGAGTGAAGGCCATGAACAGGAAAATGAAACTAGAGAATATGTTGCAGCATGTGAAGTTTGCTGGGAAGAAACTTGGTTAAGGAAGTTGTTGTCTTTATTTTTAGGATCAGTGAACCCTACAGTGATACGTTGTGATAGCACTAGTTGTATTCATTTGTCTGAGGATCTAGTGTTTCATGGGAAGACAAAGCATATCAACTACAAGTATCACTATATATGAGAGCTAGTACAAAATGGTGTGGTGCAGCTATAGTATATCTCCATTGATGAGAAAGTTGCTGACTAGTGGGCCCCAGTATTGCAGCAATAATGCTGCAACTCCTGGGACTCCCTTCTTTAATTTTATCAACCCGGTAGTTCGTAACAAACTTGGAAGCGACGGTGCTGTATGCACAAGTACTAGCTCTTGCCGCAGCTGTCACTTGGTCAACTGGCACAAGTCCGCTAGGGGCTTAAGCCAACTTCTATGAGCTTTGAGAAGAAGCTTTCTAACTGATGGATGGAAGCTAACTCGAAGGAAGCTAATCTATTTGCAGAAAGAAACTGAAAAGCTGAAAGTAAACACAAACCCTAGCAAACCCTAATTTTACCAGCTAGCTCTACTGATGCAAGAAAGAGGATTCAAGCTACTTGGAGAGATGCCATTGAATTATAAGAAGATGAAATGCATGTATCTAAGATATGTCTATAGCAAAATCTGAAAGAACCATCTTTTTGTAGTTTTGAATAAGTTGTCAGAATTATCATGCATGCGATTTAACTGTTTTTGACTGTGCAGAGGTGGATCAGTGAGAGAAAATGCTTGCAGGAGGTTGGGAAGGTTTAGAGAGGGCCTAAGGGGTCCCTAGCACCCTTCTAGAGAGTTTCACAGAGTTTGGCTATCAAGAAACCGCTTTCGTGAGCTTCTACAGGAAGTCTGCAGGGGTTCTACAAGATGTCTGGAATTTCTACAGGATGTTCAGAAAGGGGATTTTGGAGAATTGATGGAGGGAAAAAGGTGAAGGAGTGGGTATGGAGGTGAGATAAGGGTGTAAGGAGGTCCAGGACTTGGGGAATAGAGCTGAGGAGTGGCAAGGATGGTTGGATTTGTTTAAGGAGGAGTGGAGCATTGTTGCACAAAAATATGGGAATTAGGGCAAAGTGAGCAAATGGAAAACGTGAGGCAAGAATCCAAGTTGGAGGATGGAGCAGGTAGGATTGATGGAGTAAAGGTAGATGGAGAGGTACTACAGGCTCTCTGCAAGTTATTTCTCAAACTAGACAAACAAACACTTGGAAAACCAATGACCTAGTTACTTCACTCTAATATGACCTAAGTAACAGCAAAGGAAATGAACATAAGTTTATTTGCAATGAAATACGTGAAATAGCTATGCAAACTGGGCAATCAGGAACTTGAGCATGTAACCACAACTGGTGTCAATCTCTGCAAATGAAAATCTAACACTCATGATTGCATGGTGAAGCAAAGACAATGTTTTTGTTGGCAGCAATGTCACCTTTGTCCCAGCTCACGATCCCACTGAGGGAGAGGTGAGATCAGAGGTGCTTGATGGCCTTTTTCTGAAGTTCTTCCCTATGATTAATCTATCACCTAAATCTAAACATGAAAAGCCTATCTAATCATCAACCATGACCTATGTAACCAGCAAGATGTTAATCTACTTAACAGAAATTATTTTGCAAAGACATAAAAAGAAAATAACAATACACAAAGGAAGCCTTGGTGCTTGGGTTGGGCCCAACCCCAATAGCTGCAGGCTCCTAATGAAACTCAGAACTGATGCCTAATAAAGCTGCTTTCCATTACTCAAAATAACCATGTTTAGAAGAAAGTTATACAACAGTAGCTACAAAATGAGCTGAGAAAATAACAACACTCTAGTGCAAAATACAATAGTCCAAAAAGTAACCTACGAAGGCTGAAAGCCTTCCTATTTATGCACTACGAGGGGCCTCAGCAACCCTCCTGAACCAAGGGGCTCGGATGTTCAAACTGCTAGTAAACAATCACTTTTCACCAAGCTGCTCGGCTGCCTTTAGGATTCGTTTTGGTGACCTGTTGAGCTCCGAATTGAGGGTGGAGATTTCGAGGAAGGGCCATTTAATGCAAGATACATCCTTCCTACGAATCCTCACCCTTGTTCCTTCATGCTTGGCTGTCATCTGGCTCATAATTTCTTGGCTTTGTTCCAAAATTTGTCCAAAAACGCTGAAATAACCACGTATTAGCCTTCTTGGTAAAGTGACCACCCTCATTCGTTCAACTAACATAATCATACTAAAAAAACATGCATAAACTATGAAAAATGGTGGATTGATCAAGAACAATTAGGCAAAATGAGCCCAATAAGTTACCCAATTCAGGGCTCATCACTTCTGTAGAGGGATAATGCTACTAGGTATGGGAAAGGCCACCATATCCATTGATGAACGATTGAGCTATACTGCGAGGAAAAAGAGTAGTGCCATCCACTTGTTTTTTCGTTGCCCAGTTGTTAAGGAGATTAATGGCATTCTCCATTTCAAGTTTGGGTTGGCAACTGTAAAAAACATAGTTTCTCGTGGCATGGCCTGAATGGCTATCGACATGGTAGAAACACCAGTTGTTATCACTAAAATTGGGCTGGATGTTTCACCTTGGGTAATCCTCAGAGGGGAGACTCCCGGTTCCTATTTGAAATAAACTAGGAACTGTTTGATTTGGGCCTCTGTGAGAGTATGACCCTTTTCTTGTACCTGTTGCAAGAAAGATAGGACTGTTGAAATGGCTTCATCAATTTCTTCAGCCAATTCCTATGTTGCCTTCTCTTCTTCTGTTTGGATCCCAAAATTCGAAATAGGTAGTTCATGATCACTAGCCACACTAAAAATATAAGTTCGTTTTAGATTTTCTTTGGGGTCATTTGTAAACATAACAGATTTGGTGGGTTTGTCTAACACCGAATAATCTAGTGTGTGTACCTTGGCTCCTAATTTTTTGATGATTGGAGTCTGGATAGGCAAAATAGAGAAAATTTCTTTCAGGCATTATTCTAAATTTGCATGGGAAGATGTTAGGACTGAGATATCAACAACTTTGTGGTCTAGCAATTTGAGTCTTGCTAGTAGTTTCTCGCACACTTATTTTTCTTCAGAGACTATTTGTTTGACCTTGAGGACGTATCTGTGCAAATCATCTATGTTCTTTGACTCTAGGTCAAGTTTTAGATTTGCATAATTAAGTTGTGACGTGGTAGTACTTGATGTGGTAGATGTCGGTACTGTGACATAAGGGACAAATTCCCTTTTCTTCTAACCATCAACATCAAACTGTCAAAAAGAAACGTAAGGTAAATTCCTGCCAAGAACATACAATTCTTCTCCTGTAGAGACCTTGATAGTTTTGGATGTTTTTTCTCTATGAAGTAGAGAAAACATTAGGATGTGAGGTCGGTCGGGTTGAGCAACCTGGATCAACTTTTGTATTAGTTGATTGTAGGCTGTAAACTACTGATGCTAGCCCTTGTGTTCTATAACAAGCTCGGTACCTCAGGGCATAGAGCTTGAGGGATATTCCTAAACCATCTCTGCAACCTTTTCTCTGAAGGTTGTCTGAACTCTTGTGGTGGTAACTGAAAAGACTGTGAGGCTGGATTGAAAGCATTGATCTTGGCTTTTACAATTATTTGGTTATCTTCCAGAAGGGCGGATTATCAATACTGGTCGTATTTGTTTTCCCAAAGTTCAAGATATTGGATTCTAGTCCACTCAAATTTTATGGGAGTTGTGTATTTACTGGAACCAGATTCCACCTCGCTTACTAGGTGTGAAGTTTGACGAAATTGGGGCTGGAGTGGAGGAATTTTGTCATCGCCGAAACGGATGACGATTAAAGTTTTAAGATGAATAATTTTGGATTGTCATTTCATGTCAAAGCCTTGTGGATGAGTATAGGCTTGGAGGAGGTCATAGATGTATGGATCATCTAAGGAGACAAAGTACTTGGGGTAAACTGTGCTGAAGGCTGGTCCATCATTGTAACACCTCCCATTTTAATAATTTAATTAGTTGTGTAATGGTTACGGCAATGACTATGCTAGTATGTGATAAACATGTATGTTTGGATGTTTAAGTTTTGATTAATAAAGTAATTGATTTTATGATGGAAATTTCATTGGCTGACACCAAAGTAAAGGATGAAACTTGACAGAATCTGAGAGGAATCAAGTTCATCATAATTTTTCCTATATATATATATATATATATATGCCAACCCATTGGGAGATAAAGACTGGGAATAAAAGTCTTGCAAGGAAAAGGTAGGCTTTTAGCTTTAAGGAAAAAAAGTGGAAAAGCCTAGGTTAAGGCGAAACAGAACCCCTGAAGGCGGGACACTGCCAAGGGAGAAAATATATGAACATGATAATGTTAAATAAGAATTATCAAGGTTGAGTAGTGGTTACTCATGCTTGGCAAGTTATCATAGCTTGGGGGGAATCAAAGGATTCAAGGTTGGGAGGTCTTATGCGATCAACCATTGTTTTCCCGTTATGGAGTGTATTGGTAAGAAATTATGAATTATAATTTGAATATTAGTTTGTATTATGTGCATGTTGAAGGTTAGATATAAACTGTAGTTTAATTAAGTATAAAAAAATATGCGGGTTGCATGCTGAAATTTTGATATATAAATTTTAAAATGGTTGGAGTAGGAGTCTGTACATTTACAGCTTCCAATGGATGCATGCAAACAACTATGCTAATCAGTGTAGCTTAAATAGATAATTGGTATGCATGTAGGAGATTTTATGATTTCATATAGAATATTTTTTGTATTTGTATTTTGGAATATTTAACTGAAAACATGCAGTTTAGTAGGTACATAGAATGCATGATAGACAAGTTTACAAATGTTTTGAATAGGAATTATGTTCTTAAATTTACGAGTACTTTTGAAAGAAGTGCATCTGGGTGGTTGGTTTACAATCCATTTCAGGATTCTCATGTGAGAGAAGGGGATTGTATCATAGAGCTATTTTGGCTATGAGGAAACATACATCTATGTTTTAATACTCACAAAATCTCAAAAGTAAACCTAAGATACGTTATGTCCTACCTACAGACCTATAGCGTAGTTAATCTGTTATTGTAAGGGAAATTTCTACTAAATGATTCAAAACATTTTGGACGATTATTGTAGGCCAGATGGCATGCTAACACTTGAAATGGAAATACTATTCTATAGACTATAGTTATATATCAGTTATCCAAAAGACATAATATTACATGCTTCTAGCAGATAAATGCATAAAGAGATTTAGGCAATTTGTTGAGTTAGAGATAAAATCATACTAAAAGAAAACAATACAAGGATTTTTGTATATGAAGCAGAATTTAATTAAGCAGGCATGTATAACATATAGATGAAGTGTAATGAATCAAGAAGGGACTACATGATTTATTTTTGAGAATCTCAGTAATAAGAGAACATGCACAAACTTGATGTCAAATGACTTCCTAGTATATAGTTCATACAGGTATGAAGCTATATAAGCATAAATTAATGGAACGATACCCTATAACCATAAATTCCTGAAGCAGGCATAATCCATTCTGTCTAGTAGAGATTTTTCCAAAAGAATCAAACAAGGAAAAAGAAATAGAGTGCGAAAATGTATTAATCAAGATTGTATTAATAATGTTCTATCATTATTCCTGTATAAGCAAAAATGTGTACATAACCCAGGAAGCCATGTCAAATGGAAGACATAAAACAAAACCAATTGAAATGTCAAGCAAATTGACACAAATTTCCATAACTTTAAGAAAATTCCAATTTATGCATTCATCATATTTTGGCAAGTTTCTCACAGCCCTATTCTGACTTATGTCTAAGGGAACTAGACGGCGAGACCAAATGGCCATGACGACCCTAAAAAACTCACATACATCTGGCCTAGCCACTATACATTCAACTAAAAAAAAGATAAAAATAAAACATAGTTGACAACTGAACTATGGCCTACCAAGGATTCTGGAAACCAGGGGTCATGGGTCCAAACCCAAATGCTTAAGTAAGAAGAGGACATATCCCCACTTCAATGAGTTCTTGAACTATATAGACATACACAAACATCAAGTCAAGAGTGATTTGGATAGATCTGTATGCAACAAACCCAAGGAAAACCTAGGAGGATCGAAAGCCACCAACCTATCAAGCATATGACTACGAATAGTTAAACACTTAAATTTCGCAAAGTTGTGCATCTTACCAATCGTTCTGCTGGCTTACCTGAAACAATAATGAGCATAACCATCAGTAAAGCGATATGAAGACAAGTATACCTGAGAATTAGTACAAACTATATTAAAGGGAAAATATTTGGGCTACCTGTCGAGCCATAAGAACCTAGAACAATTCTCCAATCCTACAAGGTAAATCACATAATACGAATTAATATAATAGGATAAAAATAAGAGGAAGAGAAATTAATCTAGAAGTGGGTTTACTCATGAATTCTCGGGGAGAAGCTCACCTAAGACCACGGGAGGCGCCATTGCAGTGAGGAGAGTTACAACCATGAAACCTTAGAGATCTTTTTATCAACAAGGAAAAATACCCAAATTGAAAATTAACTAGGAGTCATTTCAATTGAAAAATAAAATTAAATTTTAGTGAAATTATAGACAGAGAATCGAGATTGCCCTATTTCACATGGAATGGCCACCAAGTCAAAATATTACTGTGTAAACCATAATCCCTTCATCAAATGGCCAAAGGAAGGGTGAAGAACTGTAAGAATACGAACTTTGAGAGCAGGGAAGGATCACAATGCTGCAACAGAAAGGAGGAACCCTTACCTCATGCTCGACTCTGTATGCCTTAAGGAGAAAATGGAAAACAACAATGGAGAAGGTAGTCAAAATGATGCCTTGATTTGGAGGGAGGATTAGGACCGTAGATTGAACAATGACAGATCTTGGCCCTTGAAACCACCTTGACAAACTCAACCCTGGAGACGCGTGTCCATAGGACGGTTGCAAAGGTTCCATCCATGTTGAATTGACAGGGGTCACACCTCGCATCACAAAGTAACGACGTACTATCGTGGCCCATGTCATAGGGAATGGAGGAGTACAACTATACATATACCAAAACCCATAACCTTATGACATGTGTAAAGAGCACTGCCACCAAGTGGGAAAATGAAAATGTAAAGGGGTGTAGGGTAGCGTATAGTATGCAACATATAATATGGTAGTATATAGTATGTAGCATATAGTATGTAGCATATAATATTATGCATGTTCCTCTAGAGTTAACAATATTGAAAACCCTCTTTCCCCATAAACAAGGGTTAAACTTGTGCATTATCGAAAAACATGTCAAGGATCTCATCATTTAGCATAATCAATAAATAAAGATTTAGGTATAACAAGATTTAGGTATAATATAGATTTTTATAAGTAAAAGAAAAGAAAAAGATATATATATATATATATATATATATATATATATTTTAGGATGTGAATTAGTTTCGTTACAAATGGTATCAGAGCACAATTCTACTTTGGATCCTATAAAGGGGCATCTACGCTGGAGAATATTATGCACAAAGAAAGGAAAATGAGAGGGTCTGTATATGACCTGCACCTCATACTTGAGAAGTGGATTTTGAGGAGGTTTGAAATTGCTTGTTGCTATAGCAAGGGAATCAACCATTTTGTTTCCTTCTCTAGGCAGGAATTGGATATTAAAGGCCAGGAAGAAGTTATTAATTAAATCCCATACTTCATTCTGGTAAGTCCTCAATCTAGGGTGTTTAGCCTGGCACTAATTTCTGATCTGCTTTACAATCAGCTTGGAGTCTCCATGCATAGTTAAACATTCAATATTCATATTCCTTGATGTTTGTAGCCCAAGGAGCAATGCTTTATATTCTGCGACGTTGTTGGTTGCCTCAAACTCCAGCTTGAATGAGAGGGGTATCAGGCTTCCCTCAGAAGATACCAACAATACTCCTTCTCCATTTGCCTCTTTGGAATTCACTCCGTCAAAGTATAATTTCCACACTTTGTTTTCATCTGTGTGTTAGTGTTCTAACTGCATCGTTAGGTGTGCTGGTGTTTCTTCTAAGATGGCCCCATATTATTCTAGGAACAAGCATATGAGGTTGCTTTCTTTTCCATACACTGGGGAATTTTTAGAACCTTCAGCTGGGGTCATAGTTTTTACAAATCCGAACTCTCTGTATAACCTCCTTTCTTTGCCTCCAAAAGTGGAAATATTCGCATAAATTAGATCTAATTTGATAGAGCCCCCCACCTTGGAACCCCAAGACCTAGATATGGGCATGCCAAATCGAGGTGGAATATCTGCCACTACTATGTCCATCACTGCTCTCTTCACAGGGATCTAAGCTAGGTTTACCACTAGATCTTTTATCATTCCCAAACATTTGACCCTCTTAGAGTCAAAGGAGTATAGGTCCTTGTAGGGCATGGTGATCTTCAAGCCAAGTTGTTCCATCACAGCTGAGGGCATGAGGTTATGTAATAAAAGGTCATGAGTTACTAGGGTCACATAGAAGGGTGTAGTGGAATGATCAAGTGCTTCAACTTGAGGCCCAAAAGCAACCATTGGTCTTTCTTCTTGAAGGTTTAAACAATCATGGGTCAGTACTGAGGTGGATGGAAGCACGAACTGAGAGACTTGGGATTTATAAGTGGGCTACTTTAGAAGTTCAATTAGAGGAACAAAAATCTTTACCTTTTCGAGTTCCTTTTGAAGATTGAATGCATGTTGGCCTTTTTCTACACCTCCTAGCTCTGCTTCTCTTTCCTTATCACTGGTAGTTTTTATCAGAACATGTGCCTTCTCTTATGTGTGTACTTAGAGCTATTGCATTCCTTATTTGAGGAGACTTTTACCTTGGATGAGTCAGGGTTAAGCTTACCTTTCCCTTTATCTAACACTAGGGGAATGTCTCGGGGAGCAGTTCCCTCTTGTTGTTCTGGCTCCCTTGACCTCTTTCTTGAAGATATTAGATCATACCTTTGGTGTAGCTATGCTTGAATGAAATTCGAAAACAGTTTACAATAATCACTTATATCCTTCATATTTGTTGATGCTTCTCTATCCTAACTTGTCTCCTAGTGAGCCATGTTTTCACGTTCTTGTTCAGATAAATAGGAATACAAGTTTCCCTACATCTCATGTGTATTCAATGGTTGTTCGTTAGGATCATCTTCCAAATCTAGAGGAGGAGGGATCTGATTATGTTTATCTTTTTTTCCCCTTTGAAGTATCTACAATGGTGGCCTTCTGTATTGTGGGTTATAACCCCGATTGTTACCTTGAGCATTCTGTTTGGGGAGACTCTTGTTCTCTAGCTCAAGTTTCACGTGATAAAATCCTGATGAGTTAATCCATTTCTTCCCACTTCGGATCTAGTGATTCTTTGGCTTGACCAGAGGAGGACGTTTCTTATTTCCCCCTTTTCTTCTTAATAGGTTTATCCTTACCTCTTGACGTCTCCGCTAAGGTGAAATTTCCTTCTACCTCAAGAGCATCAACTTGGAGTTGATCCAAAGTACGAGACTTCCTTTCTCTTAGGGTAAAACCAAAGTCGAATTCAAAGGATCCCACAAATACTACACGAGCAACAACTTAATGAGGCTTTATCTCACCATGTAGGTTATTATACTTCTTATTGAACCTTTTAATGAATTATGAAATATCCTCTTCTGGCTTCTTCCTTATAGAATCTAACTTTGCGAGGACATACTCATGATTTCTCTTTTCACCCAACTTTTGTGTGAAAGAGTTTTCGAGTTCCACCCAGGTAGTGATGGAGGCATTAGGTAGGGCTTTAAACCATTTTATGGCTTCTCCATCAAGGGATTGTACAAAGAGTCTTTATGGCTTCTCCATCAAGGGATTGTACAAAGAGTCTCAGGACCACATTCAGTTGTTCTACATTTAGATTCTCAACAAAATCACATAAGGTTTCAATGTGTCTCTGTGCAGGGTTTCATCCTCCCTATTGAACCTAGGAAACATATTTAGGTAGTACTGAGGCATAACACTTAGGGGTTGAGGTAAATCAAGAGGGGCATATTTATTTAGTAAGAAACCCAAAACAACCATCTAAATTAATGGAGGGTGATTTAGATTTAATGGAGGAACTTGGGCAAAAACCACAATGGTTGGAGTGTCTAAACTGAGGGCATGATATGTAAGGATCTTAGGAGTAAAGTCTGAGCAGTGAATGACATTGTCTTGGGAGTTGGATGAGGAAGATTTAAATAATGTGAGATAGTAGCATAGGTAGTAGGAGTTTTCTCCTTCTAGACTCTCCTGAAAATTAATTTCTCTGGGTTAGATACAAATGGGGTTTTCTGCTGAGAGGTATCTGAGCGAGTGTGAGGCTTTCTAAAAGCTAGGATGATAAATGTTAATGGGATTTGTGGAGTTGCCAAGGTGATCAGGATGAAATCAAAACATCTTTTCTCACCTACACTAAGAGTTCTTAACTTGTCGTATCCTAGGGGAAAAATCCTTCAATACTTTCCCTGAAAAAGATGCCAAAAGAAGTTTTCGCTTCCAGAGACAACCTCAAATTTCTTACAAGACCAGTGCCTGGAACATCTAGATTTTATGTGTCTCATACAATTCTCAAGAGACTGGAGACATCTATATATATATATATATATATATATATATACATATATACACACACAAAATAAACAACATGAGTTGGTTCATTCATCCAAGGACATAAGCCATGTATTTCTGGTTTTCCTTCACATATACAACTCACAAAAATATATGGATAAACTAGTGGAGGCTGAGTAGATTGAGGACCTATAGTTTAATCAAGTTTGGCGGAGCAATGAAAGAAGAGAAGGAGATAGAATAACACATCATATAGAGCTTGAAACATCAACAATCCTACACTTATATGAGCTAAAGATAAACATAATGTATGAAAGAGGACTGGGTGCGATGATTCATGGAGCGTAATTTTAAAGTTATAATCTCAAAGATCCATATAGGCATGTGCATTAACGAGTCAATACAAATGAATCTGTAAGAACATATGAAACATTTCTAGCAGCTACAATTACATGAAATCAGAGAGGAAACATGAACATAATGGAATTTAAATAGAGAGGTAACATACTGTAGTACTCGAAGGGGGAATCACCACCATTTCATTAATATTCTGAATATTCAAATCTTGAAATCATACGGTCTCAAAAATAACATGTAGTTATTCTTTAGGATTATGAACGTTTTTTAAGAGTGGCTTCTCTATATTTATAAGAAGCGGGAGCTCTAAACTATAATTACAACCAATATCTTGGCCCATCCTCAACTTTCAGATTGACCAACTGTTTCGTCCCGCGATGGCTCTACGGACCAAAAAGACTACAATCAGATTAATTTCCCCATTAAATTATGACAAGTACACAATAAAAAAACAAGTCATTTTATAGAGGAAAACTTTCACAAAATATCTTAATGTCCATCCCTGTGATGGCATTTGCTCAGTTTGTTGCTTGCCCACAGTCTGGCCTCATGTGCCACTCAACTGCTTCCTGTCATTTCTGCCTTTACTACTCAGATCATTCATTCTCTAGAGTTGGGAGTGGTCAAATATCAGTTTAATGCCATAGTATAGAAGCACAGGTCACCTGGGTGGTACTTCATTTTCCGATTGCATAAAGAACCATGCTGGATCATCAAGTCCTCCCAAGCTCTCATGCATTCATTTAATCTGTTTGTGTAGACCCCAGTTTCATGTCACAAGGGACCTTACAGGGTTAGCCCATGACGATTTTTGAATGCTCCATCTCCTTTCTTAAATGCCTCAACTACCGACCCATAACGCCTTTAAAGTTCTGCTTTACCTTGTCGCAGAGTTATCACATCAGGATTTCCCATTAAAAGTATTTACGGGACAAGGAATTCTGATCCACTTTAGCCCCTTTTGCTTCATGTGACTGAGGGCTATGACCAAGCGCTTAGTCCTTGGGTGCTAGGACCTTTGGACTCATTTCTGTGAGATTTGTCCCTTTGTTAAACAGAATCCCGCATAAGAGAGATTTATGGTGCTTGCCTTTGGTGCCTCCTCCCCAACATTGTGATCTCCAATATGTGATGCGGTTTGGACCACTTGAAAAAGGATAAGGGAGGATCTGTGCCCTCTATACCTTGCAACCAACAAACGCTGATTGGGCCCACCCGGGATATCGCAATCGACAATTTCAAAGCATCGTCTTTGTTTTCGCCCTTTGATACTTATGATCGCCGACTTGCGGGATCACCTGTCCTACTTAGCTCTTGGTTCTTCACTCTCCTTGTGATCATTGGCTAGCTCCCTTATTAGAGCCCCTCAAATGGAGGTTCGCAATCGACGATTTCTTCTTGATGCACAACACACTATAATCGCCGATCACCAATTTCTGATCGGTGATGTCATCACTGCCATGTGTTGCTTCCTTAGTGGTGACACGTGTCCACTGTAATACCACGTCATGATGACATGAACCTCCATGTAGCCCTATTTGGGCCAATAATATTCCACCACATGGCCCCCTAGAGGAGAGAGAAAAACTCTGCCTTCCCTTGATTTTTCACTGATTTCCTTTGCAAATCATTTTCGGCCTCTCCCGACGATTTACACTTATCGGAATATTCCTATCATGATTTCATAAGAGTGATCAATTGAAATCATCGATTTCCGATTTGCGATACATTTGGGCGGTTGTGATCACAGATATGTGAGCCCACCGATGTGTCATACAGGACCTCCAATGTTTGATTGTCGATGCCCCCAGGACCTCCGATCGTCGATAAGCTATGCCCCATGGATCTATGGTCATTGATAAGATGATATTGACGATTGATGGTTTCTATTCGTTGATGTGCTCCCCTGCTTCTACTTTAGAAAGCTCTGATTTGCGAGATCTGGAATTAAACTTGAACGTTTTCCTTTTCTTTCTAGTTTTCAGGGGTAAATTTCAACCTCCTCTAACTTTTGATTCTGGACTCCATTTGGGGAGTTCCATATCCTATTGGAAAGCTAATTCCGAGAAATCTCCATTGGATGGTGTCAAATTTAGCTTTGAGTGGTTCTATGTCTTAGAGGCTAGCTCCAAACATCTATGTTCTTTTTACCTCTTTGTACAACTGGAACTCTCTTTTTAGAAGGTGACAACACCTTCCTTATATTTCTCCTTCCCATATTTTCTACAATGACCTATTAATCTTCATTTAATATGTGCAGGCCACGAAAATTGAACATTTACTCTTGAGAATTATCTATATTGTTTATGTTTATGTTTGAATCTATGTCCAAGAAGGGTAATTGAACCATATTTAAGTCATATCTCTTCAGCAACATTGAATTATCTTCAAGAGACACCAAGATGTCCTATGCATTGAACTCTCCTAAACCCAGGGGTTGTCTTTAGGAGCTATAACATTTTCTTGTGCCATTTTTGGGGACAAATCAAAATATTTTCCTTGGGTATGACACTTGTACACCCCTTGGTTAGGTGAGAAAAATGGGTTGTGGGTCAAAGATCTCTCTCCTTGGCGACTCCACTGTTTAATTTTGTGTTTCATCACCCTGGATTTTAAAAGGCCTCACTCATTTTGACACTTCTCAATAGAAAAATCCCCCTGCATTCAACCCTGAAAAAATCATATCCAAAAGGATATGGAAAGAGAGGACTCCTATTACTCCAACTCTTGTAATCTATTTTCCTAAAATGTCGACTTATAACTCTTAGAAATATGAGATAAACTACTTTGAGTCTTCTTTCAAAGCCTTGGAATATTCACAAGAAAGTTTCCAACTGTTTGGCTCATTTCTCTCTAAAGTTAAATATGAAGAATCTTCTGTCAGTTTTCCTCCTCTCATATTCCTTACCTGCCTAAAACCTGAAGAAGTCAAAGATATCCTCTCAAACAATCCCACTCAGAGAATTTCTAACACTCCATCTCAACTGCATATAACCATAATCCATACAACTACTCAACCAAGCCCTGTGGTAAATCTTCTACCACTTCCATTGAAAAACATGGTTGTCCCTTGTTTTCTACTTAATAAATATGATCCACTCAACTTGCCACAACCTCTGAATGGTATGCCACAAGATCACCTTAAACTCTTAGCAAGTTTCACTAGAGAGGATGATGTTGTAGGCAAAAAGCATATAGAGACTTTTTGTACATTTGCTGAGAATCTGAATGTAGAACATCTAGATGCAGTAATGAGATATTTTTTTAGACCTTGGATGGAGAGGCCATGAAATGGTTCAAGACTCTACCAAATTCTTCAATTAATACTTGGGAAGAGATGGAGAACTCTTTCATGGATAAATGGGGGGAGAAAAGGAACTACGGCTATATTCTTATGAAATTTAATGCAACGAAGAAAAAACATAATGAAGATGTTTCAAAATTTATAAGGAGGTTTAATAAATTATATAATAGTCTTCTTGATGAAATTAAACCTCCAAAAGCTGCTGCCAAAGTGGTTTCTGCTGAAGCCTTTGAACTAGAGTTTGGGTTTACCCTTAGAGAAAGAAAGTCTCGTACTCTGAACCAAATCAAAATAGATGCCCTAGAAGTTGAAGAAAATTTTTCCTCCACTGGAAAGTGGAAATGGAAAGTTTAACATGGTGATGGGAGGAGAGGAAAGGAAGAAGCCAACTCTTTAGGCCATGTAAAGGAAATTTAGGAATAGAAGTTAGAGGAGATGAAAAATATTATAAGGAATTTGTCTAACAAACTAGTAAAACTCGATTTGGTGAACAAAAATACCCCTCGACAAAGTCAACCAGCTCCTACCATAAATTTTAATACTCAATACAAGAGGCCACCTTTGTAGCTCTTGCAAAGTGAGAGAAAGAATCAACATGACCATATTCAACCTCATCTGTACCTAGAAGATGATCGTGAAGAGAATATTGAAGAAACCATAGAAGTTGAAGAAATTGATTTATCTTCTCTCTCATAGGAAGAAAATGGAATAGAATCCCATGAAGGAGAAGGGGATGATTTGGAGGCCCCACTGGATGATGATGAGATAAACAATTATTGTAAGAATTTTGCTTACTTCATGCAAGGCCAGTTGCACAAGAAATATGATCTCAGGTCATCTAGGAAAAGGTCTAGGGGAAAGATCAAAATGAAGAAACTCTTCATCGAAGCTCCCCTAAGCCAATAAATAAAGGGAAGAAACCACTCAACCCTGTCCCACCAACCAAGAAAGAATCCTCCCATCCCATTCTAAATGAGTTTGGAGCCTCCAAAATAGAGAAATTTCCTCACTGATGAATCCAATCTGCAATGAGGACAAAGAACCTGTCGAGTCTATTAAAATTGATAATAATACCTCTATTTTAGTCTCCAAAAAGAGTTAGAGAAAGTCAAGATAGTTGTCCCTTTGACTTAATTATTGAAACAACCCCAATATAAAGCTCAAGTGTCCTAGTTTATGAGTTCACCAACCACTAGCCCTCTGCAAGATAGCCTTCACCTTTAAGAATAGAGACCTATGGTTGTGTTTGGACCCCATGTGGAGGAGCAAGACCCTTCCACTCCTCCATTCTATGTCACCTTGATAATTCATGACTTGCTACTACATAATTGTATGCTTGACTCAGAAGCATATCACAAATTAATGCCATTATTGTGATGGAACATTTGAGGCTATAAATAACAAAACCATACAAAGATCTATAATCCTTTGATTCAAAAAGAGTAAAGTGTTTGGGTATGATCGAGGATCTAGTGGTAAATTTGGCTCAAATTCCAGTAAAGAGGGTAGTGATGGACATTATAGTTGTTGACATCTCGTGCAAGATTTGGTATGCTTTTGTCCAAATCACAGGGAATGAAAATTAGGGGGTCCATTAAACTGGATTTAACATATTCTACCATTCCCGTGTGTGGTGAAGAGGGGGCGACGATTATATAGGGAATCCAGATTCGTGAAGGAAATTACAAAAGTAGATTGTTCAAACAATGGTCTTGTGTATGGTAAAGAGTAGGTTTTTTCTTGTCTGGTATTAGAAGAGGATGAAAAAATCATGGGAGATACGTAGATGGAATGTTCTGTTCAATTGAGTAAAAAATCATTGGAACATGACAAAGTATGGAAAATGTATTTTGATGGTGTTTATTCTAGGGAAGGAAATGGGGCGGGTGTGTTATTGGAATCTCTAGAAGGCAACTTGATCCCTCTCTCTTTCAAGTTGGAGTTTGAAGCCACAAACAATGTTGTTGAATATGAAGCTTTGCTATTGGGGCTGCAAGTTGCTAAAAACATTAACATTGGGTGCTTGAATGTGTTTGGGGATTTAGAGCTGGCGGTGAAGAAAATAAAAAGTCAGTGTCAAACCAAGAATCCAAGATTGAAGTCCTACAAGAACAAAGTATGGGATTTGATTGAAAAATTTTCTCAGCATTCAATATTCAGTTTCCACCTAAGGAGCATAATAGGATGGTAGACTCCTTAGCCATCGCTATTAGCAATTTTAAGCCTCCCCAAAATCCCTTCCTTAGATATGAAGTCGAGGTTAGGTATAAGTTGTCAGTACCATACAATGTGAAGTATTGGAAGGTGTTTGAGGATGAAGAACAAATCAAGTGCTTCGTGGAGGTTGTCATGGAATTCTCAAACTTGGTGACTGATCATGATGATGAGGAGATGACATGTGAACAATAGGCCAGTTGGGAGGAATCCATTGCTAGTCACAAGGTCTTATAGCTAAAGGGGAATACCATCCTCGAAGGTTTGGTTCCATTGGGAAGGATTTTCAACTCAAATGATGTGGCTACTAAGCTAAGTAAGCAAGAATTTTAGGAAGATGTGAAAGATTGCAATATTGGCATAGAAGAAGACCCTAGAGTTATCAAGCTAGCTAAAGCAGTTCATAAAGAATACAAACAAAGATACCTTGACCTTTTTAAAGAGTACATGGATGTGTTCGCTCGGTCATATGAGGATTTAAAGACTTTTGATACTTTTGTCATACAACACAAAATTCCTTTAAAAACTAGAGTGAAGCCATATAAAAAAAAGCTCATGCAAGTTAATCCTCTATTGCTCCCATCAATTGAAAATGAGGTGAAGAAATTGTTATAGGATAAGATAATTGTGCCTTTGAGGTACTCATACTGGGTAGCAAATTTATTCCTAGTCTGGAAGAATAATGGGGAAATAAGGCTATGTGTAGATTTCAGAAATTTGAATAAGGCTTTGCTGAACGATAACTATGCTTTGCCTAAAATGGATTACATTCTACAAAAAGTGGCAGTGTCCACCTGAATTCCCATGATGGATGGTTTCTATGGATACAACTAAGTTTCTATACACCTTGAGGATTAAAAGAAAACAACTTTTACTACACCATGGGAACATTTATGTATGCCAGAATGCCTTTCGGTCTCATAAACGCTAAAGCTACTTTCCAAAGAGCGATGGATATAACATTGGTTGGAGAGCAGGATAAATTCATAGTGATCTACCTGGATGACATAATTTTTTTCTCTGAATCATATGAAGAGCACCTCAATCACTTTCAACTCACTTTTGAAAAATGCATAAGGAATGGTTTTTTCGTAAACCCCAAGAAATCATAGTTTTCTTTAAGTGAAGGGAAGCTATTGGGCCACATTGTGGCAAAGGAAGGAGTAAAGATTGATCCCAAAAGGGTGGAGGCTATTAATATTATTCCATTACCAAGGAATATAAAAGAAATTCAGGTTTTCTTGGGCATAATTACTTTTTAAAGAAGATTTATACCAAACTATGCTGAAATTGTCAAAGAAATCACATACATGTTGAAGAAAGATGTGGAAGTCAAGTGGACTATAGAACCCCGAGAGTCATTCTCTAGAATTAAAAAATACTTTGTAGAATCTCATGTCTTAGCTAGCCCATATTATCAGAGTTCATTCCTCATTTTCTCTTTTGCCTCTTTGAACATGGTGGTGGTTGTATTATTGGAAACAAAGAGTGAAGGGTAGGAACAACCAATCATGTTTTTTCAGCCAAGTGTTGCAAGAGGTAGAGCTGAAGTACAATATCTTAGAGAAACATGCCCATGCCTTGGTCAAAGCTATGAAGGCTTTCTGAATTTACGTCATGCAGTGGAATATAATAGCGTATGTTCCAACGTCCGCCATGAAAGACATTCTCCTACAGGGAGATAGTGAAGGTAAGAGGGGCAAGTGGATTGCCAAGATTTAAGAATATGGCATGGATATCAAACCCACTAAGTTTATCAAGGGGCAGGGATTAGATAAAATATTGTCCGAGGCTAACTGCCAGGCCTTGGGCAAAAACTTGCCAACAAATAAGGAAGGAGAAAGTGGAGGAGAAGAGGAACATAATAATATTAAGACCTCAACACAGAGAATTTAGATGAAGTACCTTGTCTCACAATGGTATAAGTATCTGGTCCATTATTTAATTTTTTTGAAATTCCCATTGAATTTTTACAAAGTTAAATACAAGGCCTTGAAGCTACAAGCTCAGAAGTTTGTTATCTCAAATGGCCAACCATATTGGAAGGACCCAGTGGGGATTTTGCTATTATGCCTGGTAGAAGAGGAGATTCACAAGGTGGTTGATGAATTCATATAGTTTTGTTTGTGGGGGACATTACAATTGGAGAGACACAACCCATAAAATCCTCAAAGTTGGTTTCTATTTCCCCAAACTATTGAGTGAGGTGCATACATATGTTTGAGCCTGTGAGAAATGTCAAATTTTTGTAGAGAAGTAGAAGTTGGCACCCCTCCCTTTGATCCCTATTTTTGTGGAGGAGCCCTTCAAATAATGGGGACTAGACTTCATTGGAGAAATACACCCACCATCTAGTGGTCAACACAAAGGGATACTTACAACCACTGATTACTTCATAAAATGGGTGGAGGCAATCCTAACTAGAAATGAAACTGATGCAGTGGTCATTAATTTTATATGGAGAAGAATATCCTTTCTAGATTTGGTTGTCCAATGAATGTTATCACTGACAATGCTTAGGTGTTTAATTCATCCAAGTTTCTTAGTTTTTTCCAAAAATACGACATCATCGTGGGGCACTCCACCACCTACTATCTGGAGGGGAATGGACTGGATGAATCTTGAAATAAAACTCTAGTGAGGATTATGAAAAAGACCATACTATAAAATTAGAAAAATAGAAAAATTGGGACTCCCAATTGAATTTTTCTCTATGGGACAACAAAGTCACTACCAAGAGGTCAACTTGGAAGTCTCCTTTTGAGTTGGTATATGGAAAGGCTACAATTTTCCTTGCCCAAATAGCCATGCTAGTGGATAAAATTCTATATGATGTTAAGGAGGAGCCAATTATTTGACCAAGAGAATAAATCAGCTGGTAGAACTTCAAGAAACCATAGGGGAGGTAAATCAGAATTTGATTAAATATCAGGACAAGATGAAGGCTCTTTTTTAAGAAAGGACAAGGGACATATCCTTACAACCATGAGAATTGGTTCTCAGATGGGATGTTAGTAGAGAGGATAGGGGAAAGCATGAGAATTTTAATCCCTTGTGGTTTGGACCTTTCAAGATATTTGAAGAAAAAGGAAACAACACTTTCTTACTGGAAAAATTGGATGGTGAGGGTCTTGAACTGCATGTGAATGGCCAGTTTCTCAAACTCTATTTTCAGCATTAAGGAGGTCCATTTTCACCCATTGTATATACCGGTGAGATATTGTACATGGCAATAATGTTTTAAGTTCTTATTGCTTCTGTTTTTTCTTTTTATGTACTTAAATAAAATGACTCAATACCTAATAGATAGAGGCACTAATTTACAAGTTCTCAATGCATTGCTTTCAATACATTGTCCCCAATTGGAGCATATGTTTTCACATATTATACCTTTTTGTAATTGTGTGAAATGGTGTCCAAAGGGAAAGTCAAAAGGGAGAGCCTAAGTCTGAAAGCGAAAAGTGAGAGCCTAAGTCTGAAAGCCTAAAGGAAGGTTGACCATCAAGACCCAATGTCAGAACCTCAGATTAGAAGGCATATCGGGATATCAGAGGTCAGAACATAGGGGCCATAATGTTTTATTTAAAACGGATATGATATCTAAACCTCGAAGTAAGAAATCCAAAGGTTAGCTATATCAGAACCTCGACATGGCTGACCTTAGAGCAAGCATGAACCTCGGGACCTTGGAATATCAGAGGTCAGAACCTCGTAACTCTTTATAAATTGATTTTTTTTTAAATTCTGAAGTTGTGAGGACAATAAAATTATAAATGAAATCACATGAAAAACCAATAATTGAGGGACCCTTTCTCTCTGCTCTAGAAGGAGACATGGCAGTAGGTGATTATCCCTCAGGAGCTGACGAGGAAGATGACATTGGCATGACATGGTAGTATGGAGGACACGTGGTGATCAATTACAACACTTTTGGGTGGTCTAGTGGGGTGAATATGCATGACGCATGTCACCACTAAGGAAACACCCCGTGGAGTTGATGACGCTAGAATAATGTCAACTTGGAGGCCAAAGTTTCAAAGAATGGAGTTTTCGTAACTCTTGTTTAATTGTTTTATGTTAATGTTTCAATTTGATGAGTGGACCTCGTATGAGACTGGAATTTGGTCATGAAGACCCAAAGAACCAGGGGTGTAGACCAGGGCTGAGCACCCAAGTGCTATGGAGATAATCGGGGGTGGAGATATTAGAACTCCGTAGTAAAAGTATTTTGAAAAAAGTTACAATGCCTAGGGAGCTCCGAAGTTGCACTATGGTAATGCTACAAGATGTATTGGGCCCCAATAGTGTTGCAAAAAGGTTATAAATGATAGATGAGTGCATCTAAGTTGAATAACGCCTCTAACGACACCACACTCAATTACGACTAGCTCCCAAAATGGGATATTCAAGAAGTTAAAGGGAGAAAATGACAAGCAAATTGGCCGGTAACCATGGAGGAATATAATGGCAGAGGTGTATCCTGGTCAGAGGCAATAAGAGGAATCAACATTGGAGATATTTTGTTGTGTCAATCATGACACCTCATGTTTTTAATGTTTTGTTAATTTTCCATTTTCAAGAAAAGAATCAAGTCTGTTATGCAATCATTAGGACAACTAGGCTAATCACATGCTAAGACAACTGTGTATTTCAATAACGTAGGAATATATTTTGTAAGTGGTCCTTATTTTCGTTGTCCCTATAAAGAAGGAGGAAAAAATCATTACAGAGGTTCCCAATTCTGTGATCAGAGGTTCTGAATTATGTTTTCAGTAGTTGCGATTTTTTTTTTTAGAGAGAGGTTCCATGGCTTTGATTTTCCTTTTCCAAAGGCTGTAATAGTTTTTCAAATTTCGCTAGTTAAAACTTGTGACATGTATTTATTTCTTGAAGATTAATGAAGAATTTTTCTGGTGATTCCAAGCATTGGAATATGTAGTATGTGTTCCTCTTATGTATGTTTCTTCATGTGCGTTTTTCTTCTCCAAAAATTGTGTAATTTGTAGCTGTTGGATTCGCTCTTAAGTCACAGATTTATCTATGTTATATTGTAGCAAAAGGTACCTGTGAGATTGTAGATTTATATATGTTATAAAGTAGCAGAAGATACCCATGAGGTTGCAGATTTTCTTGTGCGATGATATAGCATAAAGTTCCTATGAGATGTTGATTTGAAAGCCTTGAAATGCACTCCATAATTTCTGCACTTCATTTCCTTATTCTTTCATGACTCTACTGGTATTTACAACTTAGAATTCTAGGTCTGTCCAACCCTCTGTACTGAGTTCCTTCCTTATATTTCTCCTTCCCATATTTGATGCAATGACCTATTAAGTTGCATTCACTGTGTGTAGGCCACCAGACCTAAACATTTACTCTTGGGAATGATCTATATTGTTTATGTGTATGTTTGAATATGCCACTGAGAAAGGTAATTGAACTATATTTAAGTCATTTTACATTTATCTATTGAGCATCATTGAATTATCTTCAAGAGAGACCAAGATGTCATAGGTACTAACCTCCCCTCTACCCGGGGGTTGTCTTTAGGAGCTACAATAGAACCATGAGCCATATAATGTTGATTTTTTAAAGCTTAGGGATAAATTCCATCCTTTGGAAAATCTTACTCATCAAGAAAGACCCCTCCTATCCCTTGGAAGAACTTAATTTCTGGTTAAGGAAAAATATTTTTTAATATGGAAACCAGCAAGTGAACAAAAGGACAGGTATGCCCGAAAGAAAAATTGTACCCGATGGATGGCTATAAATACAAGTCAAGTGACCCTCATTTTGACATGATAATAATCATTCTTGTTTCTTTGGGTTGGCTTGCACAGGTCTGAAGTGGTTAACAGAGATTGGTTCGTACAAGTTCGAAATTGCAGGGTCTAAAGCTCCATGTGTGATCTAGGGTTTCAATTTGCAGTTGAAGGGTTACCATAGGGAATTTTTGGTTGTAACCGCTGACATGCAGGATTATTCATGCGGTCTGAGGGTTTCAACTACACACATGTACACTCTCTCCATGCAGCTAGAAACCAGGGTTTCATTTCATCAGTTGACCGCAAAATTTGACCGTTGATCAAAAATATTGATAGTTGATCGTAGGCTTCTGAATACGTGTTTTGATTATTAACATTGTTTGTTTCATCTCTTGGACATTGTTTAGTTGATTTTGCTCGACAATTTTGTGATTGAAGATATGGATCAATTTATTCTTTCTTTGCCAAAATCTTTATGACAATCTATTAAGAAGAAGAATATGAAAAGGTTTCCCCCCTTGTGGGATTTTTCCTTGGTCTCCAACCAATCCTAGTGTCTCTATGTGTGAATGATTCTCTTTTATTGTTCCTTTATGTTTTGTTGCACTGTTAATGATATTGTTCTCTCTACATAATTACATATGATGTAATGATGTTATAATGTTGTGGGGTGAATTAAATGTGTAAATGAAGAAATGCAATTAACTAAAGCAAAGAATAATGTAGCCCTAAGAAAAGATAACATGGTTTCATAATTGGGCTAAAGAAAAGTCATTGAGATCACCCCTGTTAAGACAACATTGATGAGAGAAAGAGAAGATGGAGGAGACCTAAAAGAATACCAGGGTTTGAAGGAAACCCTAGGAAATTTGGTTATTAAGGTTTGATTGATATCATGAGCTTGGGATTTGGAAGAAACCTTGGGATAAGATAAAGGCTAGAGTTTTGTAGTTTTGAAACCCTAGCATGATCAATGAGAATTTGTTCTAGCACTTGTGACAGATTTAACCATAACCCTAGATTAGATAGCCTCAATTAGGCCTCATTGTTGATTAGGTCAATGGAATCATTGAAGGCAACATTGTTACATGGATAATAAACAATACTAACTCTTGAAGGTTGGTTCAAGAACAAGATGATCACTTGTCATTGAAAGATAAGTACCTTTTAGATTTATGTTACTTCTTTATCATTCTATTCTTGTTTAGGATTATTGAATTAATTATTTCTTCCTGCATATTTGAGTATGTGGATTCTTCTAACCTATAGATCAAATGTGACAAGCAGATCCTTCTTGAGGATCATCTAAGTTGTAGGAAAAGAAATTTTTTGCATGAAGAGAAAAGCTAGTGGAAAGTTGACATCATGCTACAACTGCCAATGAAAAATAAGTGGTACAAGCTGTAAAGGTACATGAATAATATGTTATGCTTTTGACCTGCGAGAAATTCCAGTAGATCAGAGCTCGATTACAAAATAAGACTTGATGATATTTCCTTTATAACTACAACTATTTATAGATAAATGACCTTCAACAACCTAAATATTAGTAGTCCTTTACATAACATGAGTTAACCACTTTATTTATTAATTATGGCTCGTTTGCAACTAATTGTGGTCCCTTTCCTAAATGTGGGTCAACCACTTACAATTATTAATACGGGCTTTATTGAATCTTTAACTAACTATAATTATGACTCGACCCTATTGGGTTTATTACATAAATAAAGGGGTTAGGTTTGGATCCTAACATGCCCTCCCCATTAAAAGCAACCTTGTCCTCAAGGCAGAAGATGCGGAAACCACTGAAGAATATTGGTTGGTTCCCAAGTCGCATCTTCTAGAGAGATGTCTTTCCACTTGATGAGGAATTCCTTGATCATGTGGCCACACAGATGTCTTTCATGAGTATCGAGGACCTGTTCAAGTCGGAGCCAAAGTGAACCTTCCTCATCCAATTCGGGTAGACTGGTTTGAATTTTACAATTGTTCCCCACCACTTTCTTGAGGCATGATACATGGAAGACTGGATGAATTTTTAAAGTTGGTGGCAAGGCCAACTTGTAGGTTGCTGCTCCAATTTGCTGAAGTATTTGATAAGGTCCGTAGAATTTTGGAGTTAATTTCTAGCAGCCCTTTTCTTTGAGTGATGTTTGCTTATATGGTTGCAGCTACAGGAATACCTGATCCCCTTCTTGAAAGGTGTGCTTTGAATGATGTTGATCTGCCTGTTGCTTCATTCGATTATTTTCTTGATGGAGATTATCTTTGAGATGAGATATCATGGCGGCACGATTATGTAGGAGTTGATCAACTGCTTGTACCTTAGAGCATCCAGAGATATAAGAAATAGGTTAAGGTGGGAGTTGGCCATACACTGCTTTATATGGAGTCATCTTGGTGGCTTCACGATAGTTAGTATTATACCACCATTTAGCTAAAGCTACCCACTGTACCCATTGATGTTGATTTTCTGAAGTGAAGCATCGTAGGTATATCTCCAAACATTTGTTGACTGCTTCAGTTTGACCATCAGTTTGGGGATGATAGGCAGTACTTAGTTGGAGTTGGGTGCCTTGTAGCTTGAAAAGTTCTTGCCAAAATTTTCTAGTGAAAGTCGAGTCATGATGAGACACAATGGACGTTGGCATGCCATGTAGTTTGAAGAATTGGTCCATGAAATTTTGAGCCACCAAAGGGGGGGTAAATGGGTGGGGTAGAACGCAAAAATGAGAATTTTTAGAAAGTTTGTCCACAACCACCATGATGACGGATTTGTTGGCTGACTTCGAGAGACTAGTAATTAAATCCATAGAAACATTTGTCCAAATGGAGGCAGGTATTGGAAATGGTTGTAAGGTTCCCGGTAACTTTACTGTTTCCCCTTTGTGGCGTTGACACACATCACATTCAACTACAAAAGTAAGAATGTCAGTTTTCATGCCCATCCAAAAGAAAGAACGACGAGTGCGAGCGTAAGTCTTCTAAAAGCCTACATGCCCTACAGTGGGAGATGAGTGCAACTCTGCCAAAATGTGAGTTTTGAGGGAGGATGTTGGCAATATAACTACTTGATCCTTGTAGCGAAGAATCTCATCCTTTTGAGAGTAGCCAACTGAGGAATTAGGATCTTCTCTCAAGTTATTATTGAGTTGGGAGAGAGAGGGGCGTGAAAACCATTCCTTGTGGGCTTCTTCAATCAAATTTGGTATGGGAAGAGAGATTGATAGCAGGGTGCTTTCATCCTCAAATTGGCATGATAAAGCATCTGTTACTACATTGTCACACCCCTTCTTGTAAATGATCTCATAATCATATCCCAACATTTTGGCCATCCATTTATTTTGTTGTGGCAGGGATAGACGTTGCTTGAAAAATATTTGAGGCTTTGATGGTCTATGCAGATTTGGAAATGTCGCCCCAATAAGTATGGTCGCCAGGTACCTACTAGATGAAAATCATCTCTTTCTCATAGGTAGATTGTCCCAGATGGTTCCCACTCAGATGTTGGCTGGTGAAAGCCAAGGGTCAACCTTCCTGCATTAAGACAACACTAATACCAATACCTGAAGCATCACATTCAATCACAAAAGATTTGGTGAAGTCAGGTAGTGCCAATACCAGAGTGGAACACATGGCCTGTTTGAGAGCCACAAACTCTTGTTGTGCTAGATCAGTCCAAAGGAATTAATTTTTCTTCATAAGGTTAGTGAGGGGTCTAGCAATGCGACCATTATTGCAGACAAATTTGCAATAGTAGCCGGTGAGACCCAAGAATCCCTTAAACTCTTCAAGGTTTTTGGTTGGGGACAATCTTGCATTGCTTGTATCTTTTTGGGATCAACCATGACACCTTCAAGACCCAAAATGTGTCCCAAATACTCGACTTGTTCCACGCAAAAAGAGCACTTGGACAATTTGAAAAATAATTTGTGATTTCGGAGGAGTTGCAAGATCAGGTCTACATGATGAAGATGTTTTTCCCAGGTTAGGTTGTAGATGAGAATGTCATCAAAGAAAACGAGGACCAATTTTGGGAGATATGGTTTCAACAGGTGATTCATGAGGCTTTGAAAAGTAGATGGAGCATTACAGAGACCAAATGGCATGACCAAGAATTCATAATGGCTTTCATGAGTTCGGAAAGTAGTCTTGGGAATGTCTACTTATTTCATGCGTATTTGGTGATAGTCAGAGCGAAGATCTAGCTTGGTAAAGAATTGAGCACCATGTAGTTCATCAAGCAGATCATCAACAACTGAAATAGGGAATTTTTATTTGACAATGAGATTTCTGAGGGCCCGAAAGTCTGGACACATGCGCCATTCCCCATGTTTCTTTAGCACCATGACCGTTGGTGATCAATAAGGACTAATGCTAGGATGAATAACACATGCTTCAAGGAGTTCCTTGATGACTTTTTCAATCTCATTCTTTTGGGCGAAAGGATATCGATATGGGTGCACATTCAATAGTTGGCCCCTGGGGCCAAAGTGATGTTATGATCATGTTCCCCTCTAAAGGGTGGAATCTCTTTAGGTTTGTCAAAGACATGTTTGTGGCAGTTTAATAGCTGTTGCATCTCAGGATGAATATGAAGAGTAGTGGATTCTATGGCCTGGATGGAATTAAACTGGACGATGACTCTAGTGGCCCTTTTTCAACAACTTTTCCATTTGATGCGAGCTGATGATAGAAGGAGAACCTACATGGAGTCCACAAATTGTATGAATGTGGTCATCCTGCTTAAAGCTCATATGTAACTCCTGGAAATCCATTGTGATTGGGCTGAGTGTGCGAAGCCATTCAGCACCCAAGACAATGTCACAACCACCCTTGTTAATCGCAAACATGTGGGTCTTTAGGTGGTAGTCTCCCATCTGAAGTTTAATATTTTCGCAATGACCTTCACATTTCATTGTCCCCCCATCAGCAATAAGGACCTAGAAATTAGAGACTTCCCTTACAAAACAATGAAAAACTTTATTGACTCGCTTATGGATAAAGTTATGAGTGATTCCACTATCAATCAATACTACTACAAGGTGATGTTTAAGAAAGCCTCTGATTTTGAGAGTTGGGGGCACAAAAATGCCCACCAAAGCATGCAGCGAGATAACTAGTTCATCTGGCGTAGCTGTGAGATCATTATCTTGCTAGGTTTCCTCAACTTCGTCCTCTGTCCCCCCAAGGGGTGGGGCTTCCTCTGATGAGCTGTGATCAGTAACATCAATTTGAAATAATTTTGGTTCCTTGCATATATGCCCCGGGGAGTATTTTTCATCACAGTAGTAGCACAATCCTTGTTTTCTTCTTTCAACCATTTCTATTGGAAACACCTTCTGAACCTTAAGTGTTTTGGTAGGGCCCTAAGCCTGGGTGGAATTCCCCTTGTCTATGAAATTTGGATGAGTATACTGGGTAGCTAAAGCAAGTTCCACTTCGACAACCTTGGTGCAAGTGTCTATCCATGTAGGTGGGTGGTGCATCCAGACATGTGCTTGGATGACTTCTTTGAGACCACTGATGAAACACTCTAACTAGAATTCATCTCCTAGACCTTTTGTTTGGATGGCCAATGTCTCAAAGGCTGTAATGTAGCCTTTTACTATGCTTTTCTGTCAGAGCTTAGTAAGACGACCCAAAAAATTAGATTCTCTATCAAAGCGGTCACAAAGGGATTTTGAGAACACTTGCCAAGTTATGTTCCCGGGATAACATTTCACATGCCACTGCCACCATTGCCATCTCCCTTGGTCCAAGTAAAGGGATCCCACACTTAGTTTAGTTGGATCATCGTGGATATCATTCATAATGAAATATTGTTCCATTTGTGCTACCCATACTGCTGAATTAGAGCCATCAAATTTATACATGTCCATCTTGGGTGGCTGAGGGTGGGAATTTTGGTGATTTCCATAGAAGTGAATATGATGGCTAGATTCTCCTTCAAGGTGTTCATAAATACTATGTGATGCAACCTCGGTGTGCTCTTAGTGACATGTTCAATGAATTGTGAAATTTTTTGTAGTTCTTCCTGGAAAGTATCCAACCTTTTTTCAAGGCACTTGATATTCTCATTGGCCATGACTTGAGATCTGGTTTCTACCATACACAAATCTTGGTCACTTGACATCACTTCGAAAAAATTTGGGACTGCTAGAAAATTGAAGCTAACAAGTGAATGGTACAACTGCGATCAACTCATTGTCCTAGCTCTTATGGGCTAAGTCTCTTGTAAGCATCCCGAGAGTCCTCAAACTTTTTTTTGTATATATATATATATATATATTATATATATATATATTACTCCGACGGAGTTTTACTCCCCGCTCATCAATACTGCAGTGGCCAAATTCTAGAAAACTTGATCCTTCCCAATGTTCTATGAAAATCTGGCCCAAACTATAGCAACAACAAGCCTCACTGTGCAGAGGGTCAGATTTGCCTGTGAAACACCAATTGCTGAATGTGAGTTGCATGGCGGTGTCAGAACCCCAACTAGTGGATCTGATTGGTGCGACAACGATAGAACTCCAATTTCTAGATCAGAATTGTACTGCAGTGGTAGAACCCCAACTGGTGGATCTGATTTGTGCGGTGGCGACAAAACCCCAATTGCCAGATCTGAATCATACTGCGGCGATCTTCAAAGGGCCGAGGGAACTATGGTCACAAAGGAGTGTGAGGTGCTATATATCACAATATGCATAAGGGTCCAACAATAGTACTCGGCCCAATATTCCAGGGCACTAAGTAAGGAGGATCAACCGTACCCTTATCCGTACTACCCAACTACCCTATCGTATGCGCGAGTAATCTCCCCAAGTGTTGTTCTCAGTGTACTGTAGTAGCAAGATGACCGACGAATTATCTAAGGCGAGGTTTCAGGTGAGCCTAGGGGGCTTTCGATATACCCGAGGGTACGTGGAAGTATAGCCCATGCATGATTCTTTCTAATGCGCTACTAATCAAAGGGGTACCCTCAGGGGTTACAATAATAACTATTGAAGGCTGGTTTAAGACGAAGATGATCACTTGTTGTTGAAAGATAAGTAACTTTTAGATTTATGTTACTTCTTTATGATTCTATTCTTGTTTAGGATTATTGAATTAATTATTTCTTCTTGCATATTTGAGTATGTGGATTCTTCTAACCTCTAGATCAAATGTGACAAGCAAATCCTTATTGAGGATCATCTAAGTTGTAGGAAAAAAAAGCTATTGCATGAAGAGAAGAGCTAGTGGAAAGTTGAAAAAATGCTACAACTGCCAATGGAAAATAAGTGTTACAAGCTACATAGGTACATGAATAATATGTTATGCTCTTGACCTACGCGAAATTCCAGAATACCAAATATGCGAAGAAATACAACCCAGAACACAAAATAAAATGAGAAAAACAACAAGTATTTTATTATTCAGAGATAAAAGAAATGTTCACTTGCCTCTTCGAGGGGGAAACCTCCAGCAGAGCAAAGATCGATTACAAAATAAGATTTGATGATATTTCCCTTCTAACTATGACTATTTACAGCTAAATTACCTTCAACAACCTAACGATTAGTGGTCCTTTGCATAACATGGGTTAACCACTTTATTTATTAATTATGGCCCATTTGCAACTAACTGTGGTCCCTTTCTTAAATGCGAGTCAACCACTTACAATTATTAATACATATTTTATTGAATCTTTAACTAACTATGAATATGACTCAACCCTATTGGGTTTATTACATAAATAAAGGGGCTAGGGCCGGACCCTAACATAATACAAGATATGTATAGTACATTGTTTCAGTATTATAGCTATAATACTGGATGGTAAGGTAAGCCCTAAGGTATGACAAGAATATCACCCTCATGCACGCATATAAAAGTAAGTTTGATTTCTAGTACATGTGATATATTGGTGCTCTTGATATTTTGCAAGCATCTTACATTTTAGACATGGCAGATTTCCTGATCTCATAAAGAAGGCTAGATACATTGATTTTGATATAGGGTAACTTGATATTATTATTAATACTTGTGATAAGCATGATGAAAGTGTGACAATAAGATTGATACTCTTGTTGATCTTCGTAAGGTTTTGTTAAGCTTAGTAAATATGACAAGTGGTTAAATTGTATGCCCTGACCCGATGTTGTGATTATGATCCTTGAAGTATGAAGATACACTTATATGACACTAACTGTTGATGAATATTTGATGATATGTTCACATGTGGTGATGAAGCAACTAATGATGACTTGTTATGATATATGTCTCAGAAGATGATATAGTTTGTGATTTAAAAATTTTGTTGTATCATGACAATATTATGATAGACAAGTTGATGCCGTGAATGACGATGATTGAAGAGGCTTCTCATTCATAGGGAGAAGCTCATCATGAGATTTGAACATCTAGTATTATTTGTAAAGAAAACACTTGACTATTAAAGGAAGGATTTTGGGCATGAATAACCATCTGATGTTGTTGAAGAAATTTTGGCAAGTTTTGATTTGCGCAAAGAAGGGAATCATTGAAGGCAACATTGTTACATGGATAATGGACAATACTAACTCTTGAAGGCTGGTTCAAGAGGAATATGATCACTTGTCATTGAAAGATAAATACCTTTTAGATTTACGTTACTTCTTTATGATTCTATTCTTGTTCAGGATTATTGATTTAATTATTGCTTCTTACATATTTGAGTATTTGGATTCTTCTAACCTCTATATCAAATGTGACAACCAAATCCTTCTTGAGGATAATCTAACTTGTAGGAAAATAAAGCTATTGCAGGAAGAGAAGAGCTAGTGGAAAGTTGACAGAGTGCTACAACTGTGAATGAAAAATAAGTGTTACAAGCTGTAAAGGTACACAAATACTACAAGGTATATATAGTACATTGTTTCAATATTATATCTGCAATACTAGATGGCAAGGTAAGCCCCAAGGTATGACAAGAATATCACCCTCACGCATGCATATAAAAGTAAGTTTGATTTATGGTACACGTGATATATTGGTGCTCTTGATATTTGGCAAGCATCTTACGTTTTAGACATAGTGGATTTGATGATCTCATAAAGAAGGCTGGATACATTGATTTTGATATATCGTAAATTGATATTATTGTTAAAGCTTATGATAAGCATGATGAAAGTGTGACAATAAGATTGATACTCTTGTTGATATTGGTAAGGTTTTGTTAAGATCAAAAAATCTGGCAAGTGGTAAAATTGGATGCCCTGACCTAATGTTGTGATTATGATCCTTGAAGTATGAAGATACACTTATATGACACTAACCCTTGATGAATGTTTGATGACATGTTCACATGTTGCGATGAAGAAACTGATGATAAATTGTTATGATATATGTCTCAGAAGCTGATATAGTTTTTGATCTAACAATTTTGTTGTAGCATGACAACATTATGATAGACAGGTTGATGTTGTGAATGGTAATGATTGAAGAGGCTTCTCATTCATAGGGATAATATCTTCATGAGATTTGAACATCTAGTATTATTTGAAAAGAAAACAATTGAATATTGAAGGAAGGATTTTGGACATGAATAACCATCTGATGTTGTTGAAGAAGTTTTGGGAAGTTTTGATTTGTGCAAAGAAGGTTTCTCCTATCCCAAGCCTCAACCGCTGGGAGAAAGGCTTAAGGGTGTGGTTATAAGTCTCCCAACTGCATGGAAGAAGGCCTATGGGTGCGTTTGAGCTTCTAGGATACAAAATCTAAAATTTTATGCATGAGACTAGGAGTATCACAAACCTATAAACACAGAACAAATGATGGAGAGTTCTATGAGCAGAAAGCATTGTATGGTTTGAAGCAAGCTCCTTGAGCATGTCATGTCCGCATTGACAAGTTCCTTGGTGAATCTTGGAATCAGTTCTAATTCAAACCTCTAAGTTGGTCCAAGGTATTCCTTTGATTTTCATTTTATATGTTGACAATCTATTCTTGATAGGTAGTGAGCCTCTGGTGATCGAGCGTAAGAGGGAGCTGGCCTCTAAGTTCGAGATGAAATATTGTGAGATACACTCCCGAGGATATGAGTCTACATGGATACACTAATTTTGATTAGGCTGGAAAGAATTATTGATAGAAAGAGTACATATGGGTGCTTCTTTAACTTGGGATCTACCATGACATTTAGATGAGTAGGAAATAGAAGTCCGTTGCTTTAAGCACAACCTAGATTGAGTACATTGTTGCTAACATGAATAACTATGGGGAAATTTGGTTGAGAAAGCTCTTTGGTGATTTGTTTGAGTAGGTTTTGGATGACAATGATAGCTTGTGAAAATAAAAAGTGGGATATGATTGGTAGAAAATAATGTATGTCGTTGAGACTGAGATATCTTCATGCATTGAGACGACACTACTATGTGAGACATGCTTAAGTTTGTGTTTGTTGCCTCCTTGAGAGGGAGGATTAATAAGGTATCCTTTTGTGACATATTTATTCTAACATAATATTTGATGTAATGTCCTGCATGTATAGGAAAACATAGGACTGTTGCTCTTGGTAATGTATGATATAGTGTGTTTAAGCCAATACCAGATATGAGCATGTTGATATGTTTATGATCTATAAAGAGCAGGGTTGATTGAGGACAATGGGCCAACTCTTCCCCCCCCCATCGGAGCTCCCAGGGTGAGGAATTGAGATGTAGGGCTCTCGGGGTTGAGGGATATCTAGACAATAGGGTATCACCCCCATCTGTCACCCATAGGGTGGAAGATGTTTCTCCCCTATCTTGGTCAATGTAAAGTATACCCCAGTTGGCATCTATCTTTCCCACCCATTTGACCAATGGGTACTGGTTGCTTGAGTTAGGCATGATCCTTACCACTTATGGTAAGTGGTATCTTGCTCAAGCTAGAGATGCAGGTGTTCTACCACTAACTCTTGAGGGTTAAATTAGGAAGATAAACAGATAATAAGACATGCATGATCCTTAACATTTATGGTAAGTGGTATCCCTATTATTTTTGCTAGGAAGTGGGATAGGAGTGATCCTTACCTCATAAGGTAAGTGACATCCCTCCTATTATTTGTGGTTTCCTGGATGGTAGCATTGGGCTCCCTGCTGGTAGAGTTTCCCTAGTCGTAGCATTGGCTCCTCGCTGGCAGAGTTTCTCGAGTGGTAGCATTGGGCTCCTTGCTGGAAGATTTTCTCGGGTCATAGCATTGGCTCCCAACTGGCAGATTTTCTCGGGTCGTAGCATTAGGCTCCCCTCTGGAAAAGTTTCCTGGGTTATAGTATTGGCTCCCCACTGGTAGAGTTTCTTAGGTTGTAGTATTGGGCTCCCTGCTGGCAGAGTTTCTCAAATCATAGCGTTGACTCCTCAGTAGTAGAGTTTCCTGGGTCATACCATTGGATCCCCGCTGGAAAAGATTCCCCGGTAGCAACATTGGCTTCCCATTGGAACTGATTTTGGGTGGTAGAATTGGCTCCCCGATAGATAAAGTGTGGTAGATTGGGCACCCCTCCAATTTCAAATTCTTCTTCTTTTAGATTCGAGTGTTCAACATATCAACATAGTAAAGATGAGTAGAGATGAGAAAAAGATGACATTTGATGATGACAAGATATTTATGATGAGACATATGTTGTAGTTAGTGATTTCTCCCTAGCTGAGAGGAAGTGTTAATTTTTGGAAGCTCAGGGATAAATTCCCTCCTTTGGACAGTCTTCCACATCGAGAAAACCCTTCCTAGCCCTTGGAAGATATAATTTTTCTTACGGAAAATATTTTTTAATATGGAAACCCACACGTGCACAAAAGGACGAGTTCACCCAAAAGAGAAATTAGACACCCATGGATGGCTATAAATACAAGTCAAGTGATCCTCATTTGGACATGGTCACCATCACTCTTCTTTCTTTGGTTTGGATCACACAGATCTGAAGTGGCTCGTGGAGATTGGTTCATACAAGTTCATAGCTCACACGTGTGATCTAGGGTTTTGATTTGTAGATGTAGGGTTGCCATAAGGAATTGTCAGTTACAACCACATGCACACAGGCTTATCCATGCGGTTGGAGGGTTTCAATCGCACACACGTACACTCTCTCTGTGCAGCTGGAAACTAAGGTTTCATTTCATCAATGAACCGTAGAATTCGACATTTGACCGTAAATATCGACAATTGACCACATGCTTCTGAATCAGGGTTTTGATTATTAGCATTGTTGGATTCATCTCTTGGATGTTATTTAGTTGATTTTTTTGGATAGTTTTATGGTTGAAGATAAGGATAATTATACTCTATATTTGATGAACATTTTATGACAATCTAATAAGAAGAACAATTTGAAAGGGTTCCCCCCTTGTAGGGTTTTTCCCTGGTCTCTGACCAATCCTGGTGTCTCTATGTGTGAATGCTTTTCTTCTATTGTTCCTTTTATGTTCCACTCCATTGTTGATGATATTGCTATTTCTACATAATTGCATATGATGTAATGATGTTATAATGTTGTGGGGTGAATTAATTGGGTAATGATGAAATACAATTATCTAAAGCAAAGAACAATATAACGCTAAGAAAAATTAACATAGAAAATCCATGAAATCTTCGTCATGTTTTTGTTTGTGAATGGTTTCTTATGTGGAGATTTCATTGTGTGGAAATCTCTGCACAAGTAAATCTCTACACATCCCATCTAGGAACTTGCCAACAAGCACTGAGAACTTTGTGTAAGACAGTACATTATAATCCCAAAATTAGCAAAAAAACTAAAAACTCGAAGCACAAGGAATAAAGTTCCAACAAATAGCTTAAAAACTCCATTTAATAGATTTTCGTCATCAATTCCTGTGAATGTAAGCTAATGAAAGCTCTACAGAACATGAAAATCCAAACAAGTAAAAGTAGCTATAATGAGCTCCACATAGTGAAAACTCTGATTTTTTTCATTGAAATCTAATTAATGTAGTAACGCATATTATTAATCTATAAATTAAAGCCAAAGCATGATGCCGAATTAATTAATATTAATAGTAATATTTTATATTAACTATTGATTAATTAGACTATAGTGATTTAGAAGAGTCTCTTGTTGAACTATGAGGAATAGGAAATTTTTGTATCAAAGTAAAATTGATTTACATTGTATTAATGCCAATAATATCAATTGGGTCTAAATGAAAATTTTTCCTTAAAACTAAAATGTTCTTTGGCTTCTCTACAAACTAACAACATTCCATAATTTCCACAGTCATGAGTAGTAGCAGTAATAACTTTCAGTGGATGAGGCAACAACCAGTGAAGAAGCAACGAGAACATACTCACTATCTGCAAGCACCAACACACGTAAAGCAGTCAAATGTTGTGAGTTGTGAGTTAGAGATACAACATTGGAGAGGCATTGTTTAATGTATCATGGCAATAATCATTAAATGTTATATCTTCTATCGTAAACAATTTCATGCTTATGTGCATTTGTTTTATGATTCTATTGTTGGCCACTGAGACTTATGCAAAGGTTTGCTTGTGTAGAGATTTCACTATGTGGAAATCTCTGGACAAGCAAACCCACGAACATTATTTTTCCACACAAGAAAATATAATTAATGAGATCTATTCAAATTGACTACATATATGTCAAATTGATTAACAATGATTACTTACGATATTTTTACTTTCATAAAATCGTTAATCGATTTTAAGGGTTAAATCTATTTCACACATCGCAGCTTTTCTGACCGGTGACCACTAGATGTCATCAAAGTCTTTGTCTCTAATTGAGAATGCATTATTTATAAAACTTAAAGTTGAAGATTTTGTGAATGGTCTTCATCTCCTCCATTGTCTTCTCTTTGATCAATCTCGCTTTCGTTCATTTTCTTTTGCTCAGAAGTCACACTTTCCTTCATTATTTTTTCTTTGAAATAATCTCGTTACAGAATTTGTCACAAGGCTTCACTCGCCTTTGATGTGTATATGTATTGGAATGTTCATGTGCTTTCAAAGCATCCTTCCATGTTGTTTTGAATAACTATATTTACACATTTACAGAGCATCGTCGCACAAATTTAGGAGTGTGGAGAACTGAACCCTAATTTTGATACAAGGAAGAAGCGTGTGCAGAGAAAGTGTGTGCAGAGGAAGCTTGTACGAAGGTGGTTATGGAGAGATGAACATAATGTGTGAAGGTGATTGTGCAAAGATGAAAATAATGTGTGAAGGTGGTTGTGCAAAGGAAGCGTGTGTGGAGGAAGATGTGCACAAGTAGCTATGTGGAGGTGGTTGTGTGAAGGAAGCATGTGTGAAGCATAGATGTAGATACAAGAAAATGTGGACCCCTCTAAAAGAAGCATGGAATTAATCACTTAATTAGAAGTAGAGGCAGGGACTATGCCGCGTTGCAACTATTGATCTTGTTAAAATTGGTTTTGATAGTTAGTGGAGTAGTCATCGTTAAAATTATATATAAATTGGAATAAGATTTGATAAGATATCTCATTATAAATAAAATATGGTTTAAAAGAAGTTTTTGTGTTATAAGATTGGATACTTTTTTCAAAACAACCTTTGCTAAAGGTTGTGGAACTCACTTATTATTTATAGAAGATTTTGTCATTTATGATATATATATGTAAAGGTGCACCAATGTGTTATATATGGGTATGCATTGATGCGATATAAATTTAAGCTCATTAATGTGTTGTCTTGAACACTACCCACCCATGTGGTGGTGGTTACAGATGGAATGCATTATTGTAACAAGGTCGGTATTCTCCATAGGGGCATTAATGTATATAGTAATATAAGCACAATAAAGAAGCATGACAGGAACTGAACAAATGATTGGGGACACAAGAATATGTTATGAAACTAGCTCACAAAAATATAGAAAAGATAGATCAACGCCTTAGAATTCAGCTTCTTCGAGGGGGCAACCTCCTTTACATTACACAAATGAAAAATTCTTGGATGATTCAAATGACAAAACCTCCTTTCTATATATAGGAGTCTAAATGACCAAAAATTCATAATGACCCTCATGAGTTATAAATGTTGTTTTTGGAATGTCTTCAGTATTCATTCTGATTTGATGATATCCTGAATGAATATCCAACTTGGTGAAGTAAATTGATCCATGCAATTCATCCAATAATTCATCAATGACAGGAACGGGAAATTTATCTTTAATAGTGAGCCTGTTGATCTCCCTATAATTTGGACACATGCGCCATGATCCATCCTTCTTGTGAACCAATACTACTGGAGCAGAGAAAGAACTTTAAATAGGTTGAATTATACCAACCTCTAGCATTTCTGCAACTATATGTTCAATTTCTCTCTTTTGGACATAGGGATACATGTAAGGCTTGATGTTTGGAGGAAAACTTCCTGGAATCAAATTAATATCATGATCATGATCATGAATAGGTGGGAGGCCTTTGGGACTCTCAAATTCCTTGGAATGATTGTCCAAGACTTTTTGGAGATCTAGAGAAATGGATGATTTCGATGTGGGAACCTCTAGTGAACATAAATGTGCAATTATGCCTCATTTTTCTTTCTTTAGAAGCTTTGTCATTCCGTTAGAGTTGATTATCTTTCCCGGTTTCCCTATGATACCCCTTAATTCAACTTCCTTTCCTTTTGAAGAAAATTTCATGAAAAGTTCTTGAAAATTAAAAG
>APFE031610579.1:183952-236897 GCA_000404065.3 Pinus taeda | reverse complement strand
CAAAAAATCTCACAAAAGAATGCTATGAACGGGTTTTAATGGGTTTTTAACTATTTGAGGTGTTTTAAAATGGTGAATAATTATTTCATAGGCATCGGTTATATTTGAAATGGGTTTTGGAAATTTTGATTTTTACATAAATGATGGGATAAAATTTGATTAAGAGAGATATAAAAAATTGAACAATTTTTTTAGTTTCAAATTAATAAATGTTAAATTAGCAATTTTACTTACTAGTGAAAAGAAACATAATAGTGGGACTCGATCATGTGACTAATTAATTGAGTGGGACTCGATCATGTGACTAATTAATTGAATGGCGTCATTACATGGTGGAGGGAGAATATAAGAATAACAAAACAATTTTGATTGGCCATGCTTCGGTGGTGAACGACCAATCTAGGAAAATAGTGTTGTAAGATAAAACCTCACCACACAAAAACCTTCAGTTTAATTATTAAATGACATTAAAAAATATTTAAAATAAAATAAATGAAGAACCATTGAGTTGATCCTTCCTTTTTTATTCCTCATTTATTTTATTTTAAATATTTCCTAATATAGTGAAGTAAACATGGTAAAAAATGTGAAGTCAAAATGTTTATTTCTCATTTATTTTATTTTAAATATTTGTTAATATAGTGAAGTAAATATGGTAAAAAATTTAAGCTTTAATTCATTGAGTTGAGAAGCTCCTTCTACAACCGAGCATGAGGGCAACTGAATTTGACATGTGTCTCACTTAAAATAAAAATAAAATATTCTCTAAATAGAAAATGAATGTTAACTAAAAAATAAAAAAATGAATATGCATGTTTAGTTAGTATTAGTTAAAATCACTGTAAAACATTAATAATCCCAAGTTTACTATGGTCACTCGATTTCTTGTTGATATTACAACCAAATATAGTAAAAATATTTCACTCACTTTCAATAATAAATAAAATATTTTGATGTCCACATGACCGTAATATAATTCTATGTCATTTTTTAAAAGGAATAAAGGTTAAAAAAATACGAGAAGCCTAAATTTACATTGAATTCACAGTTACCGTTATCCAGCTCGCCTTCACTGGCTTCATGGCCCCAAATATTTTATCTGGATATTTTATGAGGTTGAATTCACCTGAATCTGTAATTTTCATATTTTTATCATGAAAAAATACTGAAATGCTTTTGTTAAAATTTTTAGCATTGCTTAAAATATTTTATAAAACATGAAATTTGGAAGGGTAAGTCACTCGTACGCATGTGTACATGAGCAATCATTCACCTTACATTCATATATGACTTCTACACAATTATTGTTTTGCATGGTTTTGGATAATATTGGTAAGGAATGATAATATTAGGTTTGAATAATTTACACATATTCAACGAAACTACGACGAGATATCCGAAATAAGCAGAGAGTCGACGATAATAAACACCCACCCAATCATCTCGCTCGTTAAAGGAATTCAAATGTTGAAAGGTGATGCTAAGCAAACACTCGATAATAATAAGTACACAAACTCAAATCATGTCAACTCTTAAAGAAATTTCAATGTTGAAATGTGACCATTGCGATATCGATTATCGTGGAGGTGAAAAAATATGCAATACACTAGTAATATATGTAACTACCCTACATTCATGGAAACCTAATTTTATTGAAGTCGAGTGTTTAATATATAGGTGAAAGGCCTTCATAAAATCAACACAGAAGCAGTAGAGCTTCAAGTGATTCTGTCTAGCCTCCTAAATGCTAGCTCAAACAGTGAATATGTGATGCCTTGTCTGGTAGTCCCGCTTGAGCCCGGCTTGGCCTCTAGCTATCTAACGGTTCCTCTCAAACCAATCAGACTCATAAAGATTGCTTGCTTTAGGATATAATTTAGTGAAACTTGATTTGCGAATAGGGTGAATGATATGGTGGAAACATGAAGGGGTGGAAATTGGAACAAACAACCTCGTTAAAAGGAATAGCAAGTGGATAGAACGCTCTCTGTACTGGTCGTGCTAATTGAAGGACCTATCTGGGAAGATGGCAATGGCTTGCCAATATCATCCGGGCTTTTGGTTTCAGCTGTGCATCAATGCATGGTACAAATAAAACCCATCTACTAGTTAGCTTCTAAACAATTCAAAAACCAGAAATTCAATTATAATTACAATTTTGTATTGTTGTTGTGGCAGACCCCGGCAGGGACTACCGCCACGGCAGTGGCTCCCTTGTTTTATATGTGGTAATCTACCATCTACGGAAGGAAATATCATCTTTGTTTATTGGCACTTTTGGGTGGGAACACAAATCTAGGTATCTTGGAGCAAGGTCTTCCCTTAGGGGCAAGATATATAGCATCTCTTTCAGATCCGCTACTTTGCACTAACCTATGAAGGTTTCAGGTGCACATCTTCTTGAATTCTCATTTATAAGTCTATGCTTGTATTATAATTACATCTATGGATCATTTCTATTTCATTGTCACCTATTCACACACATGTATGGTGAGTCCTAGGCAAGGCTCACGAAGCAATAATTCCTTGTGATTAAGTGTTTTTTATCGCATCAAAAAACTCCAAAACGTATAATGGTTAGACAATAACAATATGTATTGTTTGCGGCGAGATACACTCTTCAACTCAGTATGGAAGAGATTTTGTAATGTTATATTATGTAATCTAATGTTATATACCACCGACTTTATAATTGAAATTATAAAAATAAAAATAAATATTTAAATTAAAACTAAATTAAACTAAAATTAAAATAAAAAAATAATAATTAGCTCCATTTTTGTAAATCCATATTAGCTCCACTTTCTTATTTTGGATTTTATATCGCTTTTGAATTTGGATGGATTTTTATTAATTCAATTTTGAATTTATATGATTTTTTATTAATTTTCGTTGGGTAGTTCAGGTAAACTTGACTCGATCAAGTTATCAACGGTTTTTTAACTTTGGGTTTATGATAACCCACAATATTCATGTGTAATACATCCTATATAAAAGGGGAAAGATTGTAGGTAAATGTGTCCTTTGGTGTCATTGAGGGAGAAATAAAAATTTGTAAATGTTGTTTTGTTTTTTGGTGGGTAATCTTTTTAAAATTACTATAATAGTTTTTTTCATACATATATTTAAATATTAAGATTATATCATTTTAACTTTACACTTTATTTATAGAAAATAAACCAACATAGATCCATCTTATCTCAGGATCTATCAAGTGCTGAGAGGGATCAAATCTCTCGAGGTGCAAATCTTTCCTATGTTTTGCACTAAAAAAAGAGGTTTGCACCATGACATATTTGTTGGGTGTGGAGCCTAATTATCTTCTTTATTCAAAGGTATCTTCACATTGGACCCCATTTCTTAATGAGGTGGCAACGATGCCCATTTAATCATCGTCAGAGGGGTCTAGGGGGGCGACGATGATTTTATGAGCCCCCTCTGGCAGGGGTTCGGGAGAAATGCCCACGAAGCTAAAAATAGATGTAAAATTGCCTTGTAAAATATTGTAATTTCATAGTCAATTTGAATCGTTCATTAGGCATATGATCTGACGCTAGAAGTTATGTTTAATTTAGATTTTTTCCCTAGAAGGCAACCCCTCGCTATATATGAGGGAATTGTATTGTGGTTGTGTATATGTGTATTTTGAGTGAGAAAGAGAGAGGAGACTATGTGAGAGGGAAGAGGAAATTACAATGGATCTTCTGTAGTTTGTATCTCTTCATTTTGTTGGATAATATAAAAGGAAGGACTGGATGTTTCTCTGTGGACGTAGCCCAAACTGGGTGAACCATGTATATTTGTGTCTCTCTTGTTTTATGCATTTTTTCTGTGTATGTTTTCCATTGCTCTATGATATATAATTTTCTAATAGCTGGTATTAGAGTTGAAGGTCTATTTGGCTGATAAAATTTCAGGAGAGAAGGGTTCCTGGCTCAAGTGGGAGTAATGGAAGAAGATGGTAGGTTTAGGGTCGGTAAATTTAAAGGCCAAAACTACCAGTTGTGGAAGATGTATATGGAATATTATCTTTATCAAAAATATATTTACCTACCATTGAGCGGAAAGACAAAGAAGATGATGAGTATGACAAACACAAAATGGGAGATTCTCAATAGAAAGGCACATGGAACAATACAACTATGTTTGGTAGCGTTAGTGGCATTCAAAATTTCAAAGGAAATAGAAACAAATGGTTTAATGATGACATTAGCTAAGCTATATGAAAAACTCTCAGCCTCAAAAAATGTATTTCTTATGAAGATGTCAGAAGGTGGATCTGTTGCTGATCATTTAAATGAATTTAATACGGTTACCAGTTAATTAAGTTCTTTAAGGGTAAATTTTGATGATGAAGTTAGGGATCTTTTATGTATGTTCTCATTGCCATAAATTTGGAATGGTTTAGTTATGGCCATTAGTAACTTTGTCTTTGGATCTATTACTTTTAATGTTATCTGTGCCATCCTTAGCGAGGAAATGTGATGGAAAAGCTTTGGTGAGACACTAGGTAATGCTTTGACTGCAGAGACTAAGGGAAGAAAAACAGACAGATGAAAGAACCCAGGATATCGTATTAAATCAAGGAAAGGTAGATCCAAGTCTAGATCAGGGATAGTGTGTTGGAAATGTAGGAAGAAAGGACACTTGAAGAAATACTGTAAGTCTCAGAAGGGAAAAGAAGGAGACACACAACAAGAAAACAATCATGAAGCAAATGTGACATGTGATGTGTTACAAGATGCTTTGATTATTTCATTAGAAAATATTATTGATTCTTGGGTGGTAGATTCAGGGGCCTCATTCCATGCCACACCTGATAGGAAACATTTTCATGATTATGTTCAAGGAGATTTTGGACAGGGTCGTCTGGGTTATGATAAACCCTGTAAATTATTGGAATGGGTAAGGATTTTATAAAAAAATTGAATGGAAACCAATGGCTATTAAAGGAGGTAAGGAATGTTCCATATCTGAAGAAAATCTGATTTCAACAGGGCAGTTGGGAGGTGAAGGATGTGTAACTACTTTTACAGATAAAACCTGGAAGGTTACTAAAGGAGCCCTGGTAATAGAAAAAGGAGAAAACGTTGGTACATTGTATTGATGCAATGGTATTTGTAATTTGTTTAATGCCTTAATCTCCACAGGACAAGATACAACATTGTGGCATCATAGATCTGGGCACATGAGTGAGAAGGGGATGCAGATTCTTCACTCAAGAAATTTGTTTCTAGGTTTGAAGCATGTTGATTTGGATTTCTGTGAAAATTATGTTTATGGAAAACAAAAGAGAGTTAGATTTATTAGAGTTGGGAAAGAGAATAAAATCAAAAAATTAGAGATTATGCATACAAATGTATGACGACCTTCTCAGGTATCATCTCTTGGTGAATCTTGTTCTTATGTTACTTTTATTGATGATGCAACCATAAAAACTTGGATTTATTATATTCAAAATAAATATGATGTATTTGATACTTTCAAGAAATGGAAAGATTTGGTTGAGAATGAGACAAGAAAGAAGTTGAAGTGCCTCAGATCAGACTATGGGGGAGAATATTGCAACACAGAGTTTGATAAGTACTGTTTAGAGCATGGAATTTGCAGAGAGAAGACAGTTCTGGGAACACTACAGGAAAATTGTGTGTTAGAAAGGATGAACGAGACAATCATGGAGTGTGCAAGGTGCATGAGATTGCATGCAGGATTGACTTTACAATTTTGGGCATATGTTGTAGATACTGATGTTTATCTAATAAATAGATGGCTTTCAAGTTCCTTGGATGGTGGTATTCTAGAGGAGGCATGAACAGGTAAAAAGGTAAACTACTCATTTTTAAAGACTTTCGGTTGTGAAGCCTTTGTCCACATTAATAAAGAAAATAGAACAAAGCTTGAGGAAAAATCAAAGAAATGTACCTTTATTGGATATGATGTTAATGATTTTGGTTATCGCTTATATGATTATGAAAATCACAAAATAATTAGGAGTAGAGATGTCATATTCAATTAAAAGGTCTTATATAAAGATCAGATGCAGGAAAAGAAACATGAAAAAAATATAAATAATACATAGTGCTTGATGAGATCACAAAAAAAGAAAAGGTGCCTGAAAATCATAATGATCAATAGCCACAACAAAAACAACAATCACAACACCAACATGCACCTCAAAGACATGAAGGTGGTGTTAGAAGATCTACTAGGATAAGTAGACCCACTAAACAATACTCTCCTTCATTATATTATGTATTGTTGATTGATTATGCTGAACCAGTATGTTATGACGAAGCAATACAAGTAGAAACCAGGAAGAAGTGGGAGCTAGCCATGAAAGAATAGATGGAATCCTTGGTACATAACCAAACTTGGGAGTTAGTAAGGTTTCCTGTAGGTAAAATAATATTGCAAAATAAATGGGTTTACATGTTGAAGGAAGAATATGGAGGTTGAAAAAGGTATAAAGCTAGACTTGTGGTGAAGGGGTTTGCACATAATAAATGTATAGACATTGATGACATATTTTCTCTTGTTGTTGTTTCTAGGAAAACTAGTGTCTACTCAGATCTGCTAGTCCCACTAAGACGGGTAGCTATCTTATAAACAAACAATTCAAAGTAACTTGTGTTTTCCTTTATGAGAGATAGATGAGAGAGAAGCAGAGGAGAGCAACCTTAGTCTTTTGCTTGGATCCTTGCTTGTTTCCTCTCTCCTTTGATAGAGCTTTTGCCACTCCTTTCTCACTTGTCCCGCTTCAAAGAACACCTGTAGGGTCAAAGCAACAAAATACCATCAAAGCATAGAGATCTATAACCATAAACAATGTATAATCAGTTGTACATCAACCATACAAATGCATACACAAATACAAGATTCAGAAATATACAAGTATATGGAGGAAAACTCAAATAGATTTATCGATAGAAGTAGTAGAAGAGAGGATTACAACCCAACTGTCTGATCTAGGCCATCCTCCAAGCATGAAAGCCCTCTTCACCTCATGAAAAGCAAGATCACCCAACAATACAATGCTTCACAGAGAAACCAACAACACTTCCTTACAAAATAGAAAATTCCAGCCTCCGGATCTCTAGGATGAGGGATCCATGTATAGATATTTGCAGGGAGTGAGTCAACTTTTGGGATTTTTATTAGTGTCATTTCACTGATAGCTCTTGGTTCCACTTGGAGATTTCATGATCTCTTACTCATCCCTGGGCAAATTCAGAGAGGCAAGTGTCATATGAGCAGTTTCTAGAAGATTCTGTGAGTTTCCACCTAGCAAACTGCTTTTGCCATTTGTCTGCTCTCGCTCATCACACCCTACAGAATGAGATTTTTAGTATGCATCACACCCTCTGTGTGTAACAGGTGAGATGCATCGCACCCTCATCATGGAGCAGTCTGTATGGTCCAAGTTTGACTAGTTCTGAGCAGTTTTTCAGGGAGAACTTCTGGGAAATGATGTAATCAGTTGGCCTTGATCCTTTAGGGTATGAAACAACACTTTTAGGGGTTTAGAAGTCCTTGGTTTATGGACATATGTGATTGGGGTTGTAGTGCCCAAATATGTCTATAATAGTTGTTAAAATGATTTCAATCAAAACTATTTTAAGTCTAGTAGCAACATAAGGTTTTCATCTTGAGTAGTTGGATGTAAAGATGACCTTCCTCCATGGGGATTTGGAGGAAGAGATCTATATGCATCAGCCACAAGGATATGAGGTAAAAGGGAAGGAGAAACTAGTGTGTAGGCTCCAATGCAGTGGTATCCAAAATTTTACAAGGTTATGTCTGAACAAGGTTATACTAGATGTCACTCTGATCATTGTGTTTATCTCAAAAGGAAAAATGATGGCAACTATATTATATTGTTATTGTATGTAGATGACATGCTTGTTGCAGGGTCTAACATGCAGGAAATAAGTGCGCCCAAAGGAAAATTGGCAAATTCATTTGTAATGAAGGATTTGGGTGTTGCAAAATAAATCCTTGGTATGAGAATAACTAGAGATAGGAAAAATCACAAATTAACATTGTCGCAAAGTGAGTACATACAAAAGATGTTTGAAAGATTTAATATGTAGAATGAAAAATCATTTAGTACACCTTTGGCTAGCCATTTCAAACTAAGAAAGGAGATGTGTCCCAAGACTCAAGAAGAGATGGATTATATGTCTAAAGTTCCATATGTATTAGCAGTTGAAAGATTAATGTATGCAATGGTCTGCAAAAGGCTTGATATTTCACATGCAGTGGGAGTTGTAAGAAGGTACATGAATAATCCAGGAAAAGAACATTGGATGGTAGTGAAGTGGATTCTCAGGTATTTGAGAGGTACCACAAATAAAAAATTATGCTTTGGTGGTTCAAACATTGCTCTACAAGGACATGTTGATGCATATATGGCAGGTGATAGAGATAACAGGAGGAGCACCACAAGGTATGTGTTTATTGTATGTGGAACAAAATGTTAGTTGTGTTTCAAAAATGAAAAGTGTTGTTTCACTTTCAACGACAAAAGCAAAGTATGTTGCTACAACAGAGGCTAGTAAAGAAATTATTTGGTTACAAAGGTTTATGAATGAATTGGGTAAGAAGTAAGAGACGGGAAGGTTAGACAGCGATTCATCTTGCAAAGAACTCAACATTTTATTCCAAGACTAAACATATACATCTCAAATACCATTTCATACGGTCAATGTTGGAATATGGACAGTTGAACCTGGAAAAGATACACACTGGCCGGAATCCTGCAGATATGTTAACAAAAGTTGTAACCAGGGAGAAACTAAGATTTAGCTCAGTTTCAATTGGTCTTCAAGTATGATGATGAAGATGAGAAGAAACTAGGTCCAAAGTGGAAGCATTGTCTAGCAAATGAAGCAATGATGGAGTTGCTATAATTAGTATCCAAGTGGGAGATTGTTGGGTGTGGAGCCTGATTATCTTCTTTATTCAGAGGTATTGTTGCATTGGACCCCAGTTCTTAATGGAGCAAAAACGCCGCCCATTTAATCGTAGTCAGGGGGGTCCAGGGGGGGGACAGTGATTTTATGAGCCCCCCTTGGCAAGGGTTCGTGGGGAGCACCCTTGAAGCTAAAAGTAAACGTAAAATTTCCTTGTAAAATATTGTAATTTCGCAGTCAATATGAGTCATTCATTAGGCGGATGATATGACTATATAAGTCATGTTTAATTTAGGATTCTTTTTCCCTAGAAGAAAACACCTCTCTAGATATGAGGGAATTGTATTACGACTATGTATATGTGTATTCTAAGTGAGAAAGAGAGAGGAGACTGTGTGAGAGAGAAGAGGAAATTACATTGGATCTATTGTAGGTTGTATCTCTTCATTTTGCTGGATGATATAAAAGGAAGGATTGGTTGCTTCTTCGTGGATGTAGTTCAAACTAGGTGAACCACGTATATCTATGTCTCTCTTGTTTTATGCAATTTTTCTGTGTATGTGTTCCATTGCTCTATAATATATTTTTTTCTAACAAGATTTGATCCCTCTCGATGCTTGATAGATCCAGAATCAAGATGGATCTAGGATGGTGTTATCCTAATAATTGGATCTATTCATACTAACCCATATATATGCAATTAATATTGTGTAGCTAATAAAAAGCGACACACACACATTACTGTAAATAATGTTGTTAAAAAAGTCTTCATAAAATTATTGGCTTAAAGAAAAACAATTGAAAAATATTTTCAATTAATTATTTTTTCTTATTTTCAATTAATTATTTTTTTAATTTTGACTTTTTCCTTTTTGTAATTAGGCCATATAAATTAAAAAAAAATACTTACTACACAAGTCAAAAATAGAATAAAGTACAAGGAAATCATTAGAGGAAATTTTTGGATAGAGGAAATTTCAGCATAGAAGAATAATAAAATAATAATTAAAATAACAAAATAAGAGTTATGAATTTTGGAGGGAAATGAAGAATATTTATTGTTTTAAGGTTTATGTGGTTGAGATTGTTGGTCAAGGTATTGTAGTCAATGTTTCAGAACCTCTAGTCAGATCCATATTTAAAAAATAATGAAGCATGAAGAGCAAGAAAAATAATAAAAAGCTATAGAGAAGTAAAACCCTAAATGGTTGATATGGAAAAAATAAATATTTTAGATGTAAAATAGATTTATATATTATAGAGTTTTAAATAGTGTAATGCTTTATATAAGAAAACTAGGTTATAAATAATATATATTAAACTTTAGTTAAGCTATAATAGTTACTAATATTAATATTTCTAATGTAACTATATTAAAAATAGTTCCATATTATATTAATATTAATAAGAGTCTAATTTATATTAATAATTCTATAGTGTAACAATACTTTGAACTATAATATTATTCCTGGTATATTAGATATGAGAACGTTTATATAGATTAATATTATAATAGTTTATATGTGAAAAAAACTAATTTTATTGATTATGTTTATAATATATTAGATGATATTAGTTTTTATTATTGTTCATGTTTAGAAAGGGCTACCAATCTTTATTTATCTCCATGTTATTGTCTCTACTAATATTGTTAGAGTTCTTTTTAATCTCGAGAGCTTCTCTTATCTTATGCCTGTAACAAAGGTTTTATTTAGCAAGGATTTTTGCATTCTCTATGCAAACATGATGTTGGTGTTTTTAGCATGTTCTGCAATAGCTGAGTTTTATGTCCTTTCATGTTTTATGTTCGCACTGTGCTCCTTGATTCTTTCATTCAAGGAACACCTGATTTTTGTGATATATCATTTACCAGAGGAACATTCTATCTTGTAGACACCTTTAAATTGTAAGTGGTCAATGTCATCTTTTACAGATCTCATTATTTGTCTGACAGTGGTATGAGATTTAAAACATGTTTTAATCTTCTTCTTCTTCAAGACTTGGGAAATCTTGTCAGTAGTCCCCTTAAGGTACAGAAGGTATGCAATCTTCCCAGGTTTATGGATGTTAGAGTTAGGAGGATTATTATTATGAATAAGAGTTTTTTGGAATGAAACCTTAATATCTTTCATGCTATATCCAAGGTTTCTAAAGACATTAATAAGATGCTCTTTTTCATCATGTTTATGATCAACTCCATAGAATCTGAGAGTTCTAGAAGCCAAGGTTTTAATGACCCCAATCTTCTGTGAGGGATGGTAATGAGATTCCGTAGAATATAGGGATATTATAAAATTGGATAGTGAAGGATTTGAATGCTAATGGCAGAGAAGGCTTAAAATTGTAAAGAAAAGCTATTTAAAAAAACACAGAGGGTAATTTTTTTAGTATAGACCAATAAAGGCCCAACGTTGTAACCTACAACTACGATGCCACTTGCAACAAAACTCTTACAACACACAACAATATTTTTTTAATTTAAAATCAAACATAATATACCTTTCTTAATATATATCTTCTTCATTTGTGGCTTTGTTCTAGGTTGTTAGTATCGCTAAGCCTTATAATTCTCTTACTTACTTACTTTGCCAGAATTATAATAAATAAATTAATCTATAAACTCACCCCAAAATACTTGTATTCATATAAATTTACCCCAAAATAACTATATTCATATGAATTTTATTAAAGATCATGCATCTAATATGATTAAAATTTGACACCATGGTTTAACTCCTCTCCATTTATTACTCTGAGTACTTTATTAAGAGCTTATTACTCTTTTATCCTTAATTTATGAGGTTCCTTACATAGAAGAATTTTGTAATTAAATTGGTTTATTCATATTCTATTGTTAATAGACATCTAGTTGTAAATGTTTGTGACATAAACATTTATGTCTTACCATGATATGTATATAATTCCAATGCTCTGTAAGATCTCCTATCTCGACATTCTTTGTTATCTCAGTTTGGTCTAAAACTTATTTGGTTTAATAGTTGCTAATATTAATTTTTCCAGTTTAATAATTGCCTCCTTTGTTATTGCGACTATGAAAGAGGTAATTTCCTCACGTTAACAAAACCCTTCTATGATTTACAACACCAAAAATGGATTTCTATGATGGTGCATTTTTTTGGAGTTTTATCCCAAAAATGGATTTCTATGATGGTGCATTTTTTTGGAGTTTTATCCCGACAAAAGGGTAGATTTCCTCCTGTTCTCTTACTTAATGTAAACTTTGAAAACTTTGAATAAATTATAAATTTATAGTTTTCTTTAGTTATGGAATTTTTTATAATTGTTTTTGCACCATGATTTTGTTTTTTCATAAAACACTATGAAGCCACAATACAATTTTTCCACATATGTCCTTCAGCCAAAAACATTCGTCGGAAAAGGTTTTCTCCTAGAATATGGTTATCAATTTTGATTAAATAAATTCACTCTTTTTCCTAGTATAATTTTAATGTTCTTAACTTATATTACCCTAAGGTCAATTTACCAGTTTGGTTTTTACTTCAATCCCTAGTTAGAACTTTAAGTTCTTGTTCGACCTAGCAATTTTTTTTATCTATCTGTAATTATTCATATTCAATTATGGAAGTGACAAATTATTGTATTTGGCACAATTATTTTACACTAGAGATATAACATCATCCGCATAATTTCTCATCTTGTTTATGTAGAAACCCATTCCATAGAAATCCATGGCCATAGTTAGGGTTAGTCTATAAAACCTTTGTTTTTGTTTATCTAAACAATTCTGGATTTTCGATTTCTAAAATACCTAGAATCTCCATAATCTTTTAGGCTTTTTGGAATAATTTGGGATAATTATTTTTTATTTTTATTTTTCATTTGCAATTTTAGTCACTTACCTTTAATATTTACTATAAGAATTCTTTTTTTATTATTCAATATTGATAAGGTTTAAATATCCAGTTACAGAATGGACCGAAATGGAACCCCCAAGTCAAAAGCCTTTCCTTTAAGTAAATACCTTCACTTAACTTGTTTTTCTTCAAAGAATATAATTATCATCATTTAATTTCATATATATATATATATATATAATATATATTATATATATATTGCTATAAATTCCAAGTATAGTTATAGTGTTGATAAATTTTGAAACTTTTTCCTTCAAGTGAGTTACAAAGGCTTTCTAGTACCTAATAAAATTGGCCTTCTACCCACATGGATTGGCATACTCACTTCTCTAGTTTTTCTTCTGTGAGAAATGGATTCTTTGTTGTTCGCAATCTAAGGTATGAAGCTACTATGGTATACTTGTTCCTAAAATAAAACATGCTTTCATGGAATTTTGTTATTATGTCCTATTTAAGACTAAGGTTGAAAGCCTTCTCTAAAACATTGTTCCAATGTAAGATTTGTATAGGGTGTAATCAACCTCATATTTTGTCGAACTCTTCTTAAAGTTTGTATTTAAGCCAAACTCTTGGTTATTGACTCGAGATAAATGAATTTATAATTTCCTCGTTTCTTCTATATTTACTTCCTTTAATTTACTTCATACCTTTTGTATTATGTTAACAATTTCTTTTTTAATTTGTTAATTTTTTTGTTAACTTATTCCCTCTGTAGCAAGCCATAAAATTTAGTTAAAACTGATCTTGATTATCTCTATCCTTGCTAGATAGATTGTCTCTATCTAAGATAGACTTATTTCTATAATGGGTGAAACTTTTTGATTATTCTACAGAATTTCAATTCCATCTTTTAAATATTAAGTTTCATCATAGGGTATGAGATAAAATCATACTTCGTTTATAGACGTACTACATTTTTCTTCTACCATTCGTGTAGATTTCCAATATGAAGTAATTATAATTCTTGTTTAACCATGCTTGTATAAACTGAGGAATGAACTATGTTACCTATTCTATTCTTTTTATATTAGAAATCAAATTCAACACACAAGTTTACTAATATAAACCTTTAATTATTGCATTACATTTTTTGTAAATCAATTCTAGATTTTTTCTACCATAACAAATAAAGTTTAACTCTTCAACCAATATAAAGATAACAAATAACTAGACTACACAAAGTATTACTTTTAAATATAGAGCTAAATTCAAAAAAATTGTCTTTATTCAAAATATACAATTTCCTGAACCATACTAAAGGAATTTATATACTTCGTATATTTCTTCTTACTTACAAGTTCAAGTGGAAAAAATTCATAATATTATATTGACATTCAATTAAAACTCAAAAAAGTTAAGAAATTTCAAAGTGTTAATTTATTTTTGCATAAAATAAGTATGGAGCTACCAAGCTCCACCCAACCTTGACTTCCTCTTTCAAAGAGTCCCCCCGAGATTCATGTGGTCTGCAAGTAAATGCTATTTTCTTTTCTTTTATGTCCAATTCCTCGCACCCTGTTCTGCTCTTGTGTGAATGTTCAACCAACAAATGACAAGAAGGTATACCCTTTTCTCAAAATGGTTGGTAGCTAGTAACTACCTTCACCACATTGTTGGCACGAAAGAGTCATCAGAGGGAAAAGACCCTGGGTTCAAGCACGGAGAGCCAAAAATGGTTCATTGTAGTCTAGGGAAACGACGAGATTTTCACCTTACCCAAGGGGTAAGGAGTGACACTCGAGGCGTGCCCCAACCAGAAATAAGAAGGATTCGTCATGGAGTCAAGGAAGCACCAATCGATAAAAGATATATAACACTACAAACATATTCAAGATAACAACATACCATCTAATACACAAAAACTACTACATGCATGAATATTACAGGACATTTCAAGCTTTTAAGTCGGTCAGCACATCATGTACACTCATACACATTATGCTCCGCAACCATTCTAGACTTTCCATTATATTAATTCAGCATTACAACATTACAATACATCTCGGCATTCGCCACAGGTGAATATAAGAAATACCCATTTACAGACTCACGGGCTCATTCTCTAGCTCAAAGGTCCTGCTCAGCTAAGCTTTTGCATTCTAATACTGGTCTATCGCAACCAGCTATCCTCCCCGCAATGCCAACCTTGACAGCCTCACCAACCAACCTTGCTTCCTTACTGATCCGGATTTAAACAGGAACGCAACAAAATACAGAGATAACCATATACCCAAAGATGCAGCGGAAATAATACTTCATTTCATTAATGGAAAATACTGAAATATGCTTACAACCGGAAATAGAAATAAACCAACTAGGGCGATGGTAGCTTATCTTTGAGAAGAGATGTGGCGGCTACATGCCTCTGAACTGTTCTAAACTGTGTTACAATGAGGCTCGAAGGCCTAATTATTATTGAGAAATAATGGAAAACCCTTCACATTCCAAAACCTAACCCTAGAAGATGAAACGCCAAATTGTGGGCCCCGTTTTGGGTAAATTGGTACATCAATTTCCCGGGGTCGTAACTTTGGCATACGATCTCCGTTTGACGTGTATGATAGCTCGTTAGAAAGATCTATCCGAGAAATGCCACTTTGGGAAGGGCGACATCGGTCCATGGACCCATGTTGCCCCTAGATTTCCCAAAAAATGTCGTTTAGGGCCTCAAAACGACTTCGAAAGTTCAGGACCCGAAAAACTGCTAAAAATAGTAAATTGTGCTACAATTACGGAAAATGAAAAACTGAAAGAGACAGTTGCAGGGGTCCAAATGGGATAGGTGGGTGGCCACCAACATCCACCTGGATCACTTACCCGCCTTATCCTTTTATATTCTTCTCTGCTGCTTGGACTACTAGTTCCTGCTCGGTTGTTCTTCCCTCGACTGCCCCTCGTCCTTCATGTTTGCTCGGCTGCCTTTTTCTTCCATTGCCACCTTGTCGCAACCCCTCCGTAACTACCTGTTCTTGCTTTGTGGTCTAGCTGTCCTTCCCACAAGCTAACCATTGCTGCCGCTCATTTCCTCTCGATTCTCTAGCTCGCCAAAATGATCAAAACATTTGAAAAATCAAAACGAAGGCCCCAATAGGCCCCAACCATAATTCTTTGACTCGTCCTCGTGTCAATTCATTTCAACCTCGGTCGGCCCTGTTGGTATTTCCATGGGTTCTTCGGTTGGTGGCTGCACTGTCAGTTTCACTGATTCTGCTAACTGCTCGGCTGGTGCTTCTTTTGCTTCGGCCAACACTTGTAGGATGACATCTGCTCCCACTGCACTTTCCTCCTTCTGAGGCTCCCTCATTTCAAACAATGCTCCAACTCCGGAACAACTGTCGTAGTTTGCTTTTTGAATTCTTTGTACCTCTGAATGGCAGTGTCCCAACCAGCGAGGATTGCATCAGCGCGTTGAGTGAATTCTTTGGCCGTATTTGACGTTAACTCCATTGGTTTTTGGCTTTGCAGGTTTCCCCATTGTTGTCTACTGGAGTCACAAACCTCTTTTAAAGTTAGGGCCTGCGTACGGACCGGTGGCCGCAGGTCTATAATCACCTTCTTCATTTTTGCGGACTCTTCCTCAATTTGATCAACTTGGGCCTAGATTGCATCAATCTAGTAGTTGATCTGCCGCAGGTGGGAAGAGTCTGTGTAGTCCTTTGTGCTAGCGAATAATGCCTGTATCCACTCTCTCATGGGGTATACCAAGTGATTTTTCAGTTTCAGGATTCTTGGGCAATCATGGACTCTATTCATCAGGGTGTAGCCATTTGTGAGGGCATCAGCTAGTGCTTGCCTCTTCGCTTCCACTTCAGTGATTTTTCCCTTAATACTCCTCTTGTATATTCAACTAGGTCTAGCAATGTTGATATTACCATCTCCAGTTTCTTTTTCATGTCAAGTTAGTGGCTAGCAAGTTCGAGCATGCCGCTTGGATGTGGTTGCAACAACTTACCAGTGTGTAGGTTGTGATGTCGGTTGGCACCTCTGTGTTTGCATGCACGATTGTTGGCCATAACGATCAGAATCTCTGTGTGACCTGGTCAACTTGGGCTTGTAAATCTGTGTTTGCCCATCTTAGGTGATCTTGCTCTTCTGTCACCTCCCGCAGTTTCTTTGTCTGTTGCTTATGCTCCTTGGCCAGATCCTCATGGATCTTTTTGGACCTAGGTGATGCTTATTGTATGAATGTAAGCAGTTGTGCTGACGACTAGTGTTGTAGTGTCTCAGCTTGCATTGTGATGGGCTCTGGGAAACGTTGTTGTATGGGTAGGCCGCTGGCTATGAATTTTTCGGAGTGGGAGGCGAGTGAATGAGCTTGCTGTGACTACGGAGTGAAATGTGGCATGGGTGGAACAATGTTATGGTTCAATACCACTGTGAGATTTATAAGAAAAAGTGGCCGGTATAGATCAACCCTTTCTTCTTGCGGAACAGTGCCTGAGCTTCCCCCTTGTGGTGGGTCCGACCCAAGTAGTAGTGATGCAAGTGATGTTGGCTATGTACCATTGGCAGAAGTGGTGCCCTTTGCCTGCCCTACTGACTCAACTTCTATTTCCACAGTTGTTTGTCATTGGTCGGATAGGAGGGTTTCTAATAGGGTCGCGGAGGTGGAGCCTCTGTGTGGGGAGGATTCCCGCAACTGATGTAAGGCAGTGGAGGTGGTGGTAGGAATCTCTTCAATTATGGGAGATGCGGAAACTGAGTGCTCTACCTCATTAGTAAGGTTGACAACTAGAGGTGGTGGAGAATTTTTCGGCTTTTTAACGGCGGGAGTGCGAACAACTCTTTTCTTCCTTTTCTTGGGGAATGTTAGCTAAGATGGAGGGTGGGCTACTCCAGTGGGGAGTTTTAAGGCCAGCGGAGTGGTGATGATGGGTGAAAACATAGTGGAACCTTGAAATTGCACGGGATAATTACTCTCACCTGATTGTCCTTCAAAGTTTACAATTGTTCACCTCAGCTCGAACATTTTCTCCTCCATCTAAAGCACCATCGATTGGAGGACACCTTCGGCTGGCCTTTTCCTGCTACTTTTTGCTACATATCCCCCTTGTTCCTATTGCTTCAAGGCTCCAAACAAATAGTTGTACTTCCCATCAATAATTTCACAAGCCACCCCTAGCCATGATCCCACCTCGGTGTGTAGTGCTGTTGTAGTCAAAACGAACCTCTGTGGTCTCATCTTGAATGTCTCCGGATGGATGCATGTTGGTCTAAGGTAAGTGTGTGCCTGTGAGGCTCCAAACCAGATTTATTCTGAAAATTCATCCAGCAGGGTCTTAGGTATCCTTTGTGTCGACCTTATTGTGGTTAGCATCAGTTTATACCAATCCTTGAAAGTTGTCTCATTTATCTTCTTTTTATTGGGAACCCCTGATGCTCTCCATGGTTCATAACGGAGTGCTATCGGTTATCCTTCGACAAGGGTTGCCATTTCCCTTTCTTTCGGCGGCCTCCATTTCCACATTTCCAAAGACATCAAAATGTGCACAAACAGAAAATTGGTACTCCACCTATACACATCTTCACATTCTTCAAAAAGTTCGTTAAGAGCAACAACAGACTAGTTAAGTACCTCTCCGTGGTAGAAATGTTCTGCAACCGAAATTGCATCTAGTGTGCATTCATTTCTCAAAAAATGTCTCATGGTTTTGCCTGCTATGATATAGCAGGAAAATCTAATGTTGACCTTGTTTATCATATCAAGCTTTGCTCCTCTTCCACCCCGTTCAATCCTGTATCTTGCATAGTAGTTATCTTTGTTCTGCTTCTTGGCTCTTTTAGCACCTGCTTGAAATGTTGTGCTGATTGCATTCCCTCCTGCTGACAACCCTATTAGACAATGAATATCGTCCACATGGATGGGGTACTCTTTGTCAAGCCACAATGACCCCCTATGCATTCTGCTTGCCAGTAGTTTGGTACATTGCATTGCGGTGAATTGAGTGCCAAAAATAGGTAGGCTTCTCAAATGAAGTAAGGTCGGCCTCTGCAATCCTTTAAAGGCCTCCTTGACTCTGCAAGTCTTGGTGTCGTTGTCCTTCTGGATTTCCTCTGCATAAAGCTTCCTCTTCAGAGTTGGGAATTGGAAGCAATCTGTAAGGTCGTTGTCAATTAGAATTGCCTTATCATATTTGCCATACAAATTCTCAACCAACTCAATTCACTCATATAACAGATCCTTTGGAACAAAGACAATCCCCTTTGCCATCTCCCTTCGTCTCTGGTATACAATTATTACTTGAGGCTTCTCGATTATGTGTTTCTACAGTTGTTCTTCAGAGCGAGCCTGGAATTCTTCTACTATCTGCAATTAAAACTTTGTGATTTCCTTCATTATCCTGAGAGTTAAGTGGCCAGGCTTTATGCGACGTTTCCTGACTGGACCTTAGAAACTAATTACTCCAGCAAATTTCCCCATGTGTTCTAGCCATACTTTGTCGTCGTCGGCTGACTTGGACCTGACAACCGTGACGCAAACTTGGAAAGGACAGAGTGGGCTACATGGCGTATTAATTTTGTCATGATGGGGTTATTTATTAACTAAACTTGTGCTTACTGGGAAAAGATTTTGCAGCTCCTACTTTGACACTTGCATTATTAGTTACTTATTATGGAAATGACTACTAGTATGGTGGAAAGGATGGGTACATCGTGTGATCATAAAGGCTAGAAAAAGCACCTGCCTACGTGTAATTTGCTGACTGTTACTGCTAATTCTACTTTTCCCTCCCCCGACCAAAAATGGGTTGCGGCATGATGATAATGTTGCTACAACCTTATTGACATTTTGCTTATTTTTATGATAAAAAGCAAGACCCTAACTAGCTGCTTAACATGACTGACTAACTCTTATTACCTCCTACCTACTTGCGGGCTCATTTCCGAGACCCCCTTTATTTTGAATTTGTGGTTGGTGCATTGTGGAAGGGCTTTAGGCATGTGTCATTTACCCATCCATGCAGCATGATTCCATCCAATTGCTCCAATCTTACTACTCCAGAATGTCTTATTTCTATAACTATAAACGGTCCCAGCCAGTGCATCTGTTGTTTCCCCGGGAATTTCTAGAACTTTTTGTCATATAGTAGTACCTGATCCCCAATTCTGAATGTCTTCTTCTTGATATGCCTCTCGTGCCAAGATTTTTTCCTTCCCTGCTCTACTGACTGATGAAACTTGGCCAAGAATCGGGATTCATCAAGTTCTATTAGCTAACTAAGTCTTTCTCTCAAAGCCATGCTGCCCGTCATTCTTGTTGCATCATATATGAACATGGTTGGTATAATTAACTATGCTGACACCATTGCCTCCCTTCCATATACTAGCTAGAACATATTTTGTTTATGGAGCCTCTTCAATGTTGTTCTGTATGCCCATAGAGTTGCTAGTATTCTCTCATCCCATTCGTCCCTGTTGGCTGATATAATATTTGTTAGACCTTTCTCCAAGATTTTGTTGAATGCTTCAATGTTGTCATTGACCTAGGGATGATAGGGACTAATTTTGTTATGTTGAATCATGAAATCCTTCAGAAGAACCTCAATAGTTTCGTTTATAAAGTGCATCCCTTGGTCACTTGTGAGACTCTTTGGGCATCCGAACCTCAAGATTATGTTCTCAAAAATAAACCTTGTGGTTGTATCCGTTGTATAGTCCTTGACGGGTGTTGCTTTTTCCCACCTAGTGAGGTATTCTGTTGTGGTTATGATGTATCTTGCGCGTGAATTCCTTGCCGGCGGTGTAATAGGTCCAATGAAATCTATTGCCCATTTCCCAAAGATTTGCACTATGTGAGCGGGATTTAGAGGCAACTCATCCCGTCGGGAAGGCTTCCCAACCCTTTGATAGACATCAAAGCTCTTAGCATATTCTTTAGAATCTTTATGTATGGTTGGCCACCATAGTCTCACTCGCAGTATCTTTCTTGCGGTACCTTTACCCGCTACATGGCCTCCTGCAACTCCCGCATGGCATTCCCATAATACATCTTCTCTTTCATTCTGAAGGATGCACCACCTCAATACTTGATCCAAGCCCATTTTGTAGAGGTGTCCTACGATTAGTTGGTAATCTGCTGCCCTTAATATTAAGTGTTGCTTTTGTGCTACGCATATCCTTCTGGGAAATAGCCTGTTGTTAATAATGTGGCAATCTATTCTAGGTGATCCGGGACTGCTTCTATTCTGAATATGTCAGCATCGGGCAACCGATTGTCTAACACTCCCTCATTCTCTCTATCTCCAGTTGTGATAGTGGTCTGGTTCCACATTCAATCTGCCGGGTTTTATGACCACCTCGAAAGTAAATTCCTGGAACAACAACATCCATTGTCATATTCTACCTTCTAGTATGGGTTTGTTTACTAAGTATTTCAGTGCAAAATAGTCTATGAAGAATTTGAATGGTGCTCCCAATAGGTAATGTCTGAACTTTTGGAGAGAATAAACCATGTCCAACACCTCCCTCTCAGTTGTTGTATAATTCCTTTCCATCATCGATAGCTTTTTGTTGGCGTAATACACCAGGTGATCCATATTTTTCTCCCCTGGTTGCACTAATATTGCTCCTAGCACTATCCCTGATGCATCAATGTGGACATGAAAAATTTTGTTCCAATCTGGATAAACAAGTATCCAGGCACTTACCAGTTTTTCTTTCAATATATTCAGTGTTGTTTGACAGTCATTAGTCCACATGAACTCTTCCATCCTCTTCAATAATTTTTCCATCGGGGCTCTGATTGATGCATAATTCCTAATGAAACGTCGGTAGTAGCCCGTAGGGCCCAGGGTTGACCTTAGCTGCTTCACATTGCGCGGTGGCTCCATGTTGATGATCGCCACAACCTTCGTTGGGTTTATGCATACTCCATCCTTGTAGACAATATGGCCTAACAGTGTTCCAAATGGGACCGCGAAAATACACTTCTTGAGGTTTAAAGAAATTTGCAGTTGTTGGCACCTTTCAAACATAACCCTTAGTAAGCTCGTGTGTTTCTTTAGCAAGCTATATACTATCCAGTCATCCATGTACACCTCTAGAAATCTGCGAATGTAGTCTCAGAATGCAACAATGCCAATTCTTGAGAAGACTGCTGGTGCATTCTTCAATCCGAAGGGCATTATGTTGTATGCATATGTCCCCCATTCAGTAGTGAATATTGTTTTCTTTTTATCCTCCTCGGCTATCCAAAATTGATGGTAGCCCGAGAATCCGTTTGTAAATGAATATGCTTCATTACCCACCACATTGTCCAGGACCTCATCACTGAAGCGTGTTAGGAATGGGTCATGCACACATGCATTGTTGAGACTTTTGTAATCAATGCATACTATGATTTCGGTTGCATCCTTCTTGTTTTGTATGACTATTGGACTTATCCACTCTGCTTCATCTACTAGAAATATGATCCCTGCTTCCAACATTTTGTCAATTTCTTTCTTAACCTTCTCCTTCAACCTTGGGTTTAGCCTATATGGCATGTGCTTTAACGGACGAGAATCCGGCCTTAGAAAAATCTTCATCTCCCCTATGTCTCCTTTAATCCCCTTCAGCTCTACTACTAAAGCTGGAAACAAGTCTTGGTACTCCTGTAGTAGGTAGAAAATTTCTCTTATTGTCCATTCAACTTAGTAATCCCCTACAATTGCCATTTTGGGTTTATCCTCCATCCCAATATTTTGTTTCCTTAGTTTCATCGACAGAAGGTGAGCGCCTTCTCTTCAGGGACTTTCCTGGATGTCTCTCTCTCCTTCTGTTTCCTCAAAGGTCAGGTGTCTCAATCTGTCTAAACCATCCTCTTATGGCTCTGCATCCACCTTGTCGTAGGTCATGTATTCTGGAGAGTTCAATTCATATAGATACTGTAGAGAATTTTCGTCAGGACAACCTTCAACTAACTGTCCTCGGTCAAACAAAACCATTTTTATCGCATGGAGTGTCTTAGTCATGCATTCATTGTCACCTCTAAATGAAAATATTCTAACAAACTACGCCTCCATAACATCCCAATCCGTCATTTTTCAACGGAGTTCCTCTTGTATGTACTAAGCTCGGGGAATAGTTCCTAGGGTATGTATGAATATATGTACCCACAGATCCTTCGGTATTCCCTGGGTCTTCCAATCTTGAATGCAGGCCTCGATGTGCCTTTGAGGACTTTAATTCCCTCTGTACTTCATGTTATACTGTGGTTGGTCTTAATCCTGGGCGAATCTTTCCCTCAGTGCTTACTTGATGGTTTCCCAGTTTGGCAATGCACTGCGATGGGTTCTCCACCATCTTGTTAGTGTTGCCATGAGCGCAATATCAAGAAAAGAAATCTTTTGATCTTCCCTTATTTCGTTGTCTACCTTGTTCAAGAAGATTTTCATCGGTTCAATGTCGTAGTACTTGGGATAGTCGCTTATCTCTATTTCTATCCAATTTACTTAGCTTATCATTGCACAACATCTGGTGTTTAGTTCATATACTCCCTGCTGCCATGCGTCCCATGCAGCTTCTGAACCAGTCTCTGAGCTTTGAATACTTCTCCAGCTGACGGATCCTCCTATTGTAGGATTTATGTAATCCTCCCTTTTCCCGCTATTAAGGTGTATAGCTGGTCCAAATTTCCCGGTTCGTCCCTATCATCTATAGGTTCTATGAACCTGGGCCCTTGATAACAATCCAAGGGTTGAATCACTCTCATTCCTTTTGCTTCGAAAGTCATCAACTCTTTCTTTAGGTCGATGAAAACATAGTTTTCATAGTCCTAGTCGATCCCAAGAAGCGTTGGGTATGGGTCCTTATCTCCCATTATGTCGATCACCTCAAATTCAGTGTGCATCTTCACCCCCGCCACATCTACCTCTACATTTTCCAGCCTTCCAATGGGTAGTATACAATACTGGTTCGCCATTCTTAGTTGAATCAGTAAGTATTTCAGTTGTGGCTTCCCCATTGCCTCCCATGTTTTCCTAGGCAGGATGTTTACATGCGATCCCAGGTCTAGCATCGTGTCCCTGATCTGGAATCCCACAACTTGAGCATTAATTCAGAATTCCTTCTCGCTTCTCTTCTTGTTTCGTCTCACTCTTCTGGAATGATTTTCTGGTAGGTTGATAGGTGGTTGTTCCACTTCCCCTTCCTCCACTAATAATGCAGCCTTTAAACTTTTCCGCAACTCCTTTAACATGTATTCATCTTCAACGATCTGCAGGAATAATTTAAACCATTATTCAATCGGTTGGTTGCGATAAAGTACATGGCCATTCTGTCTCTAGGCTTCCTTTCTCTTGGTCATCCCCTCTAATAGCTTAGTTGCCTCATGATAATACTACTTTTGGCGCTCAGGCTGATATGGTTTCTTTGGAGATGTCGCTCTAACAATTAAGGGTGGGTCCACCGTACTACAGTCCTCCCCCGTTTTCTTTCTTCCTCTTGTAATTATGTTAATATTGGTTGCTGGAAAACCATTTTCAGTACAAGGTTCGACATTAACAGGGTTAGCCCCCCTCTGCCTGGTCCTTTCCTCCCATTTTGCAATGAGTTCCGGGCAATCCTCTGTGGCATGAGAATTAATCCTGCATTGTGAGCACCATGGTATCCTAGGGAGCAGGAATTCCCTATCGACGTGTCCTTCCTGGTCACAATTGTAACACCATATGGGGCCTCTCCCTCTCGTTCTTCCTCCTCTCCCATTTCCTCCTCATCCTCCTTGGTTTGACTCATTAATCCTGCATTGTGAGCACCATGGTATCCTAGGGATTAGGCATTCCCTGCTGACGTGTCCTTCCTGGTCACAATTGTAACACCTTCTAGGGACTCTCCCTCTTGTTCTTCCTCCTCTCCCATTTCCTCCTCATCCTCCTTAGTTTGACTCATTAATCCTGAACATCGACTTGTCCAGCCCCTTTGCTAGACCATCTAGTGCTCACACTGGTTAGTGTGATGTGTTGTAGATGCACATAATTCATAGTAGTTTTTATGAGGGACATTGGAGTACTTATACAGTATTGGGCACATCCGTGGCAGATGTCCATACATTCTATAGATCTTGCAATATTCTTGGTTACTCCATCCTGGAAAAACTCCTTGCGCTCCCACTGCCACAACTCCTGCGATTGGTGGGGTCCCTAACGATCCCACAACCCCCTGGGATGGTTAATTCCTCGCAACCTTGAGCATTCTATCACAACATGTCCTTCCACCATGCAGTGTGTCCACCATACATTGGGTTTGGCTAGTCGCATTGGTTAAAGATCCTTCAGTTTCTTCGTTAAGGTTGAGATATGATTCTGTAGGACCATGATTGACTGGTCCTGTAAACTCGTCCCTCCCTGATATTCATGAGGGTACCCAGCCATGGCTTCTATGCGTGATGCATGCTCCAAAGCATCTTGGAGAGTTCCAATTTTCTATTGCATCAATGGCATTCTGGTGAGGGGAAGGAGTGCCTTGATGAACCAGTCCCACTGGTGATTTGGGTCTAGGGTGTAACTCAGCTTAGCAATGGCATCTTTAAACCTTTGCATGAGTTCCCAAGCAGTTTCACCTTCCTTCTGCTTGATCTCCCACAGTTCCGGTAGCCCTTGCTAGTCTGTCTAAGGTTCTTTAAATTCCTGCACCAATCCTCTCTTAATATCATCTATCCTTGGATTCTGGTTTTTCTCTGCCCATTTTATAAACCAATGAAAATCTTTCTCCCTCAAGGTGGTCTGGAACTCCACTACCTTGACGTTGTCTAGAGTCTGACATGCTCCCCAAATAGCTTCATAGAGATACCAATGTTGTTCCATGTCTTCGTTTCTCCTCCCGGCAAACTCTAGATATCTAGTAAAAGATCCCACCATGTTTACTTGGGTATGAGCTAGTAACATGAACCTTGTTCCCTGGCTGTTGAGATCCTTGCAGTCCCAAGTTACTAATACTACTGGTTCCCTTGTTGCTTCCAATATTAAAATTGGCCTTATATTTCTCGTGCACACTATGTACCTGTATTTCCTTAGCTAATTTAATAACAAATTTCTCTGGATTGTAGTAAGGTACCAGGGGAAGGCCGGGAGGGATGCTAATTGTCTCTTAGGGTGTTGCTGCCGACTCCTAATGGATGCTTCTACTACAGAAAATAACCTTCTCATGACATCGCCCATGTCCTCTTCTCTCTCCTCTTCCTCTTCATACCCACTCGGTGTTTTCTCGTGCACTATCCCTCTTGCAATTGGTAAGGAAGGATCTTGTCCATCCTCCTGGCTCTCATATCTCCTACTGCCAGTCTTGCTCTGATCTGGATCTTCTTTCCCTTTCCCTTCCCCTTCCTTTTGGGGTTTTCCCAACACCGCTCCTACTTGGTGGGGTCCCATCTTTCTTTTCTTCAGAGTTTGAACCACCCTTGCTTGCCACTTATCAACTAGCAGCACTCTCCTCTGTGCTCTAACATCTCTAGCTTTCTTCAAACCTTGTACATCCATCCCTTCAACAACATCTCTATTCCCCAACCAGTAGCATTCTCTCCTCAAGTCCTTTCCCCGGTACTGGGGTTTTATGCTACCATTTCCATGGTGGGTGAGGGTAGTAATCCTTCTTCTATCATAAACATCTTAATTCACAATGACACTTCCCTTATCAACCTTCCTCTTACTCTGGACCCAAACACTGATTCTGCCTTTGAGAAGGATTGATAAATTTCAGGGAAAACTCGACTATATATCCTTCCACCGTAGTCTTTACCCAAAAATCCACTGCTCTGGTCAGATCATTGTTTAACTGCTGAAGTAATACGATATTTGAGGAAGTCCAATTGTGGCAAACTGACGTCAACCCCCTGATCAATTTTTCCCTTTCAACCTTCTTAACCAATTGTACAAGTCTTTTGGGAACTTGCACCAGAATATCTCATATTGGTCATTGATACCGTCAGCATATAGAATACCTTCACTCACCTTGCCAATCGATTGATTCTTGTGGATAGCTTGCTCTGCTATAAAATTATATATTTTTTTATTCCACCAATCCCTAATCTCTTTCTTGAATATCCTCGACACCATGTTCCAAACCAGTTCTTGTAACTTCAGGTCCCGACAACGCAACCATTTTGTTGGCATGAAAAATTCATCAGGGGGAAAGACCCTAGGTTTAAGCGTAGAGAGCCAACAATGGTTCGTTGTAGTTTAGGACAATGCCGACATTTTCACCTTACCCAAGGGGTAAGGAGTCCCACCCGAGGTGTGTCGCGACCAGAAATAAGAAGGGTTCGTCGTGGACTCAAGGAAGCACCAACTGGAGCACCAACCAATAAAAGATATATAACATTACACACATATTCAAAATAACAACATACCATCTAATACATAGAAACTACTACATGCATGAATCTTACAGGACATTTCAAGATTTTAAGTGGGTCAACACATCATGTACACTCATACACATTATGCTCCGCAACCAGTCTAAACTTTCCTTATATTAGTTTAGCATTACAACATTACAATACATATCGACATTCGCCACCAGTGAATATAAGAAATACCCGTTTACAAACTCATGGGCTCGTTCTATAGCTCAAAGGTCTTGCTCAACTAAGCTTTTGCATTCTGATACCAGTCTGTCACAACCAGCTATCCTCTCCTCAACACCAACCTCGACAGCCTAACCAACCAACCTCACTTCCTTACGTGCTTTCTCCTTTTATATTCTTCTCTGCCACTTGGACTGCTAGTTCCTGCTCGGTTGTTCTTCCCCTGGACTGTCCCTCCTCCTTCCTGTCCACTCAACTGCCTTTGTCTTCTGCTGTCACCTTACAACAACCCCTCCGCAATTGCTTGTTCCTGCTTTGTGGTTCAGTTTTCCTTCCTGGAAGCTACCCGTTGCTGCCGCCCATTTCCTCCCCATTCTCTGGCCCACCAAAATGATCAAAACCTTTGCAAAATCAAAACGAAGGCCCTAACACTCATCTACCAGGTCACATAATTAGTAACTACCTCCACCTTTTCTACCAAGTGGCAAGTAGTTACTTGGCTCATTAATGAGACCCACTTCCCTAATACCCAAAGACAACGTCGTGTCATTTTGGGGAAGCTATTGATCAATGAATTTCATCATTTAATAATCTAATCCTGAAATTAGATGCCTAGGTCTTATTCATCAAGGTTAATTAATTTTCATCATTAACTTGCAGCCATAGTTTCTCTTTAGCCAAGTGTAACTTCAAAATTGTTTTCCAAAATATTTTAAGACCAATTACATTTAATATTTATCGGTAACATAATATTAATAACCATTCCAATAAGTATTAAAGTCAAAACAATAAGCAACATAACATATACAATTCTACAAATGAACTTTATTTCAGGGGATATCATAATCATAGAGGGTAAAAAACACGTCATCATACCTCCACTAATGCCTAGAAACACAAAAGACTCCCATGATCTAAATACATAAATATCAAGGCTAGAGATGGCCTGCCTTTCTGGCCATCTATTCTAGTCATAAATACAAGCAATATTTCCCATAGAGGGTCGTCAAATACAACTAACAAACAAAGAAAATCCCACTAGAAAATTCATATGAGATCTAAAAAAAACACTACAAATTGAACATTGATAGACAATTAGAGACTAAAGAGTTATGGCCGTCCCTAATGCAACACTAAGGATAGTCAAAAGACATGAAATTAACTCAATGAAGGAGGCCTGGAACCACCATAGCCATCCACAAAAAACATAAGTTTTTTGTTCAACCATTACCCAATAATAAAAGTTATAAAGGAAATAATAGAGCCCAAATAAAGCATGTTAGAGCCATAACATAAGACACGGAGCCACAATCAACCTATGTCACCACAATCTATTGACTAAAGGGATAACAAGTACCTTGCATAAAACAAAACTAGAACCATTAGGAAATATCCAAGTTGCACCACCCACCATCCATGCTCACTGGTCATTTTCGAAAGACGATATATTTTTGGAACACTTGCACTAGAGCCAAGAGGATCCATCAGGTCCCCACCATCTAAATCATAGGTAACATGCCTCTCCACATGTTGCAGATATGAGTCAATCCTATCTAGGTAGAATCTTCAATTATTGAGCATCTTGGCATCCTTCAATGAAGTAAAGATATTAGATTTATCCACGTGTTTGCCCCTCAATATCATGCCCAACAAGGTCTTCATTTGCCAATGAAGAGCCATCGAGTTTAGATATTGCTTCCTCTTACCCTTGGTGTGCCTAAGGTCTAGAACCCAAGCTGACATGTCCTCTAAAAGCTCAGAATCTGAAAGGGATTTCCCTTCCTCCATTTCTTTGGACTCGAGCTTGAGGATTTCCTTATGAGTATTAGGCGAAACTAAGATGAAATATGTGGCCACTGAGTCACGGAAAAAGAGTCTTGCCCCTCGTTTCTTGGCTGAGCCCTGCCACCTCCTCCCCTTCTACACCTCATTATTTGTCTAGGAAGCATCACAGAGTCTTAGGGAGGAGACTTGTTCTCATTGTAGTGATTTCCTCTACCTACAAAATAACAAAATGACCGACTCGACCCACCTTCTACAATACCAGGGAAACAATAGACCAACTCATCACAATAACACTAGACAAAAGACTTAGCCTTAATAGAGGACCCGCCAGAAAGGCAAAGAATTGTACTTCCTCAGAGAAGGCCCTTTCACTCTTGACCATCGAATAGGAAAGGAGCAACACTAGGACCAAAAAACTTCGACACACAAAAGAGTGCATCTAGACACCAAATTCCATTAACCAAGACTTAACTTGCCATGAAAATAAACCAGCACAAGCAGACCCTCACAAATCCTTCCAAATACAACTTGCAAACCCCACCTTAAACTGAGAGAAGAAGACCCAAGACAAACCCTGATGCCAAATTAAAAAAGCACTCCCAACAATATCCCCAGCGTAAAGAAGAAGATCCATACACATAAAATTGGACTCAAAACACTTATGATTAGACCCTCCAAGACGTCTAAAAAGGGGAAGCAAAAAAAGAATAGATGTGAACTAAGAGAAAGCGGCACGTTTAAAATTTGATTATCCCAGCAACGTCTCTAGAGCAAAAACTTCCATTAGCCATGAGTGAAATGTGGCATGGGTGGAACAATGCTAGGGTTCAATACCACTGTGAGATTTATAGGAAAAAGTGGCCGGTATAGATCAACCCTTTCTTCTTGCGGAACAGTGCCTGGGCTTCCCCCTTGTGGTGGGTCCAACCCAAGTAGTAGTGATGCAAGTGATGTTGGCTATGTACCATTGGCAGAAGTGGTGCCCTTTGCCTGCCCTACTGACTCAACTTCTATTTCCACAGTTGTTCGTTGTTGGTTGGATAGGAGGGTTTCTAATAGGGTCGCAGAGGTGGAGCCTCTATGTGGGGAGGATTCCCGCAGCTGATGTAAGGTAGTGGAGGTGGTGGTAGGAATCTCTTCAATTATGGGAGATGCGGAAACTGAGTGCTCTACCTCATTAGTAAGGTTGACAACTGGAGGTGGTGGAGCAGTTTTCGGCTTTTTAACTGCGGGAGTGCGAACAACTCTTTTCTTCTTTTGCTTGGGGAATGTTGGCTGAGATGGAGGGTGGGCTACTCCAGTGGGGAGTTTCATGGCCAGCGGAGTGGTGATGATGGGTGAAAACATAGTGGAACCTTGAAATTGCACGGGATAATTACTCTCACCTGATTGTCCTTCAAAGTTTACAATTGTTCACCTCAGCTCGAACATTTTCTCCTCCATCTAAAACACCATCGATTGGAGGACACCTTCGGCTGGCCTTTTCCTGCTACTTTCTGTTGCATATCCCCCTTGTTCCTATTGCTTCAAGGCTCCAAACAAATAGTTGTACTTCCCATCAATAATTTCACAAGCCACCCCTAGCCATGATCCCACTTCAGTGTGTAGTGCTGCTGTAGTCAAAACAAACCTCTGTGGTCTCATCTTGAATGTCTCCGGATGGACGCATGTTGGTCTAAGGTAGGTGTGTACCTGTGAGGCTCCAAACCAGATTTATTCTGAAAAGTCATCCAGCAGGGTCTTAGGTATTCTCTGTGTCAACCTTATTGTGGTTAGCATCAGTTTATACCAATCCTTGAAAGTTGTCTCATTTATCTCCTTTTTGTTGGGAACCCCCGATGCTCTCCATGGTTCATAACAGAGTGCTATCGGTTGTCCTTCGACAAGGTTTTCCATTTCCCTTCTTTTGGCGGCCTCCATTTCCACATTTCCAAAGACATCAAAATGTGCACAAACAGAAAATTGGTACTCTGCCTATACACATCTTCACATTCTTCAAAAAGTTCATTAAGAGCAACAACAGACTAGTTAAGTACCTCTCTTTGGTAGAAATGTTCCGCAACCAAAATTGCATCCAGTGTGCATTCATTTGTCAAAAAATGTCTCATGGTTTTGCCTACTATGATATAGCAGGAAAATCTAATGTTGACCTTGTTTATCATATCAAGCTTTGCTCCTCTTCCACCCCGTTCAATCTTGTATCTTGCATAGTAGTTATCTTCGTTCTTCTTCTTGGCTCTTTTAGCACCTGCTTGAAATGCTGTGTTGATTGCGTTCCCTCCTGCTGACAACCCTAGTAGAAAATGAATATCGTCTACATGGATGGGGTACTCTTTGTCAAGCCACAATGACCCCCTATGCATTCTTCTTTCCAGTAGTTTGGTACATTGCATTGCGATGAATTGAGTGCCAAAAATAGGTAGGCTTCTCAAATGAAGTAAGGTCAGCCTCTGCAATCCTTTAAAGGCCTCCTTGACTCCGTAAGTCTTGGTGTCGTTGTCCTTCTGGATTTCCTCTACATAAACCTCCCTCTTCAGAGTTGGGAATTGGAAGCAATCTATAAGGTCGTTGTCAATTAGAATCGCCTTATCATATTTGTCATACAAATTCTCAACCAAGTCAATTCACTCATATAACAAATCCTGTGGAACAGAGACAATCCCCTTTGTCATCTCCCTTCATCTCTGGTATACAATTATTACTTGAGGCTTCTCGATTATGTGTTTCTGCAGTTGTTCTTCAGAGCAAGCCTAGAATTCTTCTACTATCTGCAATTGAAACTCTGTGATTTCCTTCATTATCCTGAGATTTAAGTGGCCAGGCTTGATGCGACGTTTCCTGACTGGACCTTAGAAACTAATTACTCGAGCAACTTTCCCCATGTGTTCTAGCCATACTTTGTCGTCGTCGGTTGACTTGGACCTGACAACAATGACACAAACTTGGAAAGGACAGAGCGGGCTACATGGCGTATTAATTTTGTCATGATGGGGTTATTTATTAACTAAACTTGTGCTTACTGGGAAAAGATTTTGCGGCTCCTACTTTAACACTTGCATTATTAGTTACTTATTATGGAAATGACTACTAGTATGGTGGAAAGGATGGGTACACCGTGTGATCATAAAGGATATAAAAAGCACCTGCCTACGTGTAATTTGCTGACTATGACTGCTAATTCTACTTTTCCCTCCCCCGTCTAGAAATGGGTTGCGGCATGATGATAATGTTGCCACAACCTTATTGACATTTTGCTTATTTTTATGATAAAAAGCAAGACCCTAACTAGCTGCTTAACATGACTGACTAACTCTTATTACCTCCTACCTACTTGTGGGCTCATTTCCGAGACCCCCTCTATTTTGAATTTGTGGTTGGTGCATTATGGAAGGGCTTTAGGCATGCGTCATTTACCCATCCATGCAGCATGATTCCATCCAATTGCTCCAATCTTACTGCTCCAGAATCTCTTATTTCTGTAACTATAAACAGTCTGAGCCAGTGCATCTGTTGTTTCCCAGGGAATTTCTAGAACTTGTTGTCATATAGTAGTACCTAATCCACAATTTTGAACGTCTTCTTCTTGATATGCCTCTCGTGCCAAGCGTTTTTCCTTCTCTGCTCCACTGACTGATGAAACTTGGCCAAGAATTGGGATTCGTCAAGTTCTATTAGCTGACTAAGTCTTTCTCTCAAAGCCATGCTGCCCATCATTCTTGTTGCATCATATATGAACATGGTTGGTATAGTTAACTATGCTGACACCACTGCCTCCCTTCCGTATACTAGCTAGAACAAATTTTGTTTATGGAGCCTCTTCACTGTTGTTCTGTATGCCCATAGAGTTGTTGGTATTCTCTCATCCCATTCATCCATGTTGGCTGATATAATATTTGTTAGACCTTTCTCCAAGATTTTGTTGAATTCTTCAATGTTGTCATTGGCCTGGGGATGATAGGGACTAATTTTGTTATGCTGAATCATGAAATTCTTCAGAAGAACCTCAATAGTTTCGTTTATAAAGTGCATCCCTTGGTCAGTTGTGACACTCTTTGGGCATCCGAACCTCAAGATTATGTTCTCGAAAATAAACCTTGTGGTTGTAACCGTTGTATAGTCCTTGACGGGTGTTGCTTTTGCCCACCTGGTGAGGTATTCTGTTGTGGTTATGATGTATCTTGCGCATGAATTCCTTTTCGGCAGTGTAATAGGTCCAATGAAATCTATTGCCCATTTCTCAAAGATTTGCACTGTGTGAGCGGGATTTAGAGGCAACTCATCCCATCGGGAAGGCTTCCCAACCCTTTGATAGACATCAAAGCTCTTAGCATATTCTTTAGAATCTTTATGTATGGTTGGCCACCATAGTCTCACTCACAGTATCTTTCTTGCAGTACCATTACTCGCTACATGGCCTCCTGCAACTCCCGCATGGCATTCCCATAATACATCTTCTCTTTCATTCTGAAGGATGCACCACCTCAATACTTGATCCAAGCACATTTTGTAGAGGTGTCCTACGATCAGTTGGTAATCTGCTGCCCTTACTATTAAGTGTCGCTTTTGTGCTACACATATCCTTCTGGGAAATAGCCTGTTGTTAATAATGTGGCAATCTATTCTAGGTGATCTGGGACTGCTTCTATTCTGAATATGTCAACATCGGGCAACCGATCGTCTAACACTCCCTCATTCTCTCTATCTCCAGTTGTGATAGTGGTCTGGTTCCACATTCAATCTATCGGGTTTTATGACCACCTCGAAAGTAAATTCCTGGAACAACAACATCCATTGTCATATTCTACCTTCTAGTATGGGTTTGTTTACTAAGTATTTCAGTGCAAAATAGTCTATGAAGAATTTGAATGGTGCTCCCAATAGGTAATGTCTGAACTTTTGGAGAGAATAAACCATGGCCAACACCTCCCTCTCAGTTGTTGTATAATTCCTTTCCATCATCGATAGCTTTCTGTTGGCGTAATACACCAGGTGATCCATATTTTTCTCCCCTGGTTGCACTAATATTGCTCCTAGCGCTATCCCTGATGCATCAATGTGGACATGAAAAATTTTGTTCCAATCTGGATAAACAAGTATCCGGGCACTTACCAATTTTCTTTCAATATATTCAGTGTTGTTTGACAGTCATTAGTCCACATGAACTCTTCCGTCCTCTTCAATAATTTTTCCATCGGGGCTATGATTGATGCATAATTCCTAATGAAACGTCGGTAGTAGCCCGTATGGCCCAGGGTTGACCTTAGCTGCTTCATATTTCGCGGTGGCTCCATGTTGACGATCGCCACAATCTTCGTTGGGTTTATGCATACTCCATCCTTGTAGACAATATGGCCTAACAGTGTTCCAAATGGGACCTCAAAAATACACTTCTTGAGGTTTAAAGAAATTTGTAGTTGTTGGCACCTTTCAAACATAACCCTTAGTAAGCTGGTGTGTTTCTTTAGCAGGCTATATACTATCCAGTCATCCATGTACACCTCTAGAAATCTATGAATGTAGTCTCAGAATGCAACAATGACAATTCTTGAGAAGACCGCTGGTGCATTCTTCAATCCGAAGGGTATTACGTTGTATGCATATGACCACCATTTAGTAGTGAATGTTGTTTTCTTTTTATCGTCCTCGGCTATCCAAACTTGATGGTAGCCTGAGAATCCATCTGTAAATGAATATGCTTCATTACCCGCCACATTGTCCAAGACCTCATCACTGAAGCGTGTCAGGAACGGGTCATGCACACATGCATTGTTGAGACTTTTGTAATCAACGCATACTATGACTTCAGTTGCATCCTTCTTGTTTTGTATGACTACTGGACTTATCCACTCTGATTCATCTAATGGAAATATGATCCATGCTTCCAACATTTTGTCAATTTCTTTCTTAACCTTCTCCTTCACCCTTGGGTTCAGCCTATATGGCATGTGCTTTACCGGACGAGAATCCGGCCTTAGAAAAATCTTCATCTCCCCTATGTCTCCTTTAATCCCCTTCAACTCTACTACTAAAGCTGGAAACAAGTCTTGGTACTCCTGTAGTAGGTAGAAAATTTCTCTCATGGTCCATTCATCCTAGTAGTCCCCTACAAATGCCATTTTGGGTTTATCCTCCATCCCAATATTTTGTTTCCTTAGTTTCATCGACAGAAGGTGAGCGCCTTCTCTTCAGGGAATTTCCCGGATGTCTCTCTCTCCTTTTGTTTCCTCAAAGGTCAGGTGTCTCAATCTGTCTAAACCATCCTCTTATGGCTCTGCATCCACCTTGTCGCAGGTCATGTATTCTGGAGAGTTCATGTCACACAGATATTGTAGAGAATTTTCATCAGGACAACCTTCAACTAACTGTCCTCGGTCAAACAAAACTATTTTTATCGCATGGAGTGTCTTAGTCATGCATCCATTGTCACCTCTAAATGAAAATATGCTAACAAACTACGCCTCTATAACATCCCAATCCATCGTTTGTCAACGGAGTTCCTCTTGTATGTACCAAGCTCGGGGAATAGTTCCTAGGGTATGTATGAATATATGTACCCACAGATCCTTTGGTATTCCCTGGGTCTTCCAGTCTTGAATGCAGGCCTCAATGTGCCTTTCAAGACTTGAATTCCCTTTGTACTTCATGTTATACTGTGGTTGGTCTTAATCCTGGGTGAATCTTTCCCTCAATGCTTACTTGATGGTTTCCCAGTTTGGCAATGCACTGCGGTGGGTTCTCCACCATCTTGTTAGTGTTGCCATGAGCGCAATATCAAGAAAAGAAATCTTTTGATCTTCCCTTATTTCGTTGTCTACCTTGTTCAAGAAGATTTTCATCGGTTCAACGTCGTAGTACTTGGGATAGTCGCTTATCTCTATTTCTATCCAATTTACTTGGCTTATCATTGCACAACATCTGGTGTTTAGTTCATGTCCTCCCTGCTTCCATGCGTCCCATGCAGCTTCTGAACTAGTCTCTGAGCTTTGAATACTTCTCCAGCCGATGGATCCTCCTGTTTTAGGATTTATGTAATCCTCCCTTTTTCCCGCTATTAAGGTGTATAGCTAGTCCAAAATTCTCGGTTCGTCCCTATCATCTACAGGTTCTGTGAACCTGGGCCCTTGATAACGGTCCAAGGGTTGAATCACTCTCATTCCTTTTGCTTCGAAAATCATCAACTCTTTCTTTAGGTCGATGACAACATAGTTTTCATAGTCCTAGTCGATCCTAAGAAGCGTTGGGTATGGGTCCTTATCTCCCATTATGTCGATCACCTCAAATTCAGTGTGCGTCTTCACCCCCGCCACATCTACCTCTACATTTTCCAGCCTTCCAATTGGTAGTATACAATACTGGTTCGCCATTCTTAGTTGAATCAGTGAGTATTTCAGTTGTGGCTTCCCCATTGCCTCCCATGTTTTCCTAGGCAGGATGTTTACATGCGATCCCAGGTTTAGCATCATGTCCCTGATCTGGAATCCTGCAACTTGAGCATTAATTCAAAATTCCTTCTCGCTTCTCTTCTTGTTTCGTCTCACTCTTCTGGAATGATTTTCTGGTAGGTTGATAGGTGGTTGTTCCACTTCCCCTTCCTCCACTGATAATGCAACCTTTAAACTTTTCCGCAACTCCTTTAACATGTATTCATCTTCAACGATCTGCAGGAATAATTTAAACCATTCTTCAATCGGTTGGTTGCGATAAAGTACATGGCCATTTTGTCTCTAGGCTTCCTTTCTCTTGGTCATCCCCTCTAACATCTTAGTTGCCTCGTGATAATACTGCTTTTGGCGCTCAGGCTGATATGGTTTCTTTGGAGATGTCGCTCTAACAATTAAGGGTGGGTCCACCATACTACAATCCTCCCCCATTTTCTTTCTTCCTCTTGTAATTATGTTAATATTGGTTGCTGGAAAACCATTTTCAGTACGAGGTTCGACATTAACCGGGTTAGCCCCCCTCTGCCTTGTCCTTTCCTCCCATTTTTCTATGAGTTCTGGGCAATCCTTTGTGGCATGAGAATTAATCCTGCATTGTGAGCACCATGGTATCCTAGGGAGCAGGCATTCCTTGCCGACGTGTCCTTCCTGGTCATAGTTGTAACACCTTATGGGGCCTCTCCCTCTCGTTCTTCCTCCTCTCCCATTTCCTCCTCATCCTCCTTGGTTTGACTCATTAATCCTGCATTGTGAGCACCATGGTATCCTACGGAGCAGACAGTCCCTGCCGACGTGTCCTTCCTAGTCAGTTGTAACACCTTCTAGGGACTCTCCCTCTCGTTATTCCTCCTCTCCCATTTCCTCCTCATCCTCCTTAGTTTGACTCATTAATCCTGAACATCGACTTGTCCAGCCGCTTTGCTAGACCATCTAGTGCCCGCACTAGTTAGTGTGATGTGTTGTAGATGCACATAATTCATAGTAGTTTTTATGAGGGACATTGGAGTACTTATACAGTATTGGGCACATCCGTGGCAGATGTCCATACATTCTACAGATCTCGCAATATTCTTGGTTACTCCATCCTAGAAAAACTCCTTGCGCTCCCACTTCCACAACTCCTGCGGTTGGTGGGGTCCCTGATGATCCAACAACCCCCTGGGATGGTTAATTCCTCGCAACCTTGAGCATTCTGTCGCAATGTGTCCTTCCACCATGCAGTGTGTCCACCATACATTGGGTCTGGCTAGTCGCATTGGTTAAAGATCCTTCAGTTTCTCCGTTAAGGTTGAGATATGATTCTGTAGGCCCATGATTGACTGGTCCTGTAAACTCGTCCCTCCCTGATATTCATGAGGGTACCCAGCCATGGCTTCTATGCGTGATGCATGCTCCAAAGCAACTTGGAGAGTTCCAATTTTCTTTTGCATCAATGGCATTCTGGTGAAGGGAAGGAGTGCCTTGATGAACCAGTCCCACTGGTGATTTGGGTCTAGGGTGTAACTCAGCTTAGCAATGGCATCCTTAAACCTTTGCATGGGTTCCCAAGTAGTTTCACCTTCCTTCTGCTTGATCTCCCACAATTCCGATAGCCCTTGCTAGTCTGTCTAAGGTTCTTTGAATTCCTTCACGAATCCTCTCTTGATATCATCTATCCTAGGATTCTGGTTTTTCTCTGCCCATTTTATAAACCAACGAAAATCTTTCTCCCACAAGGTGGTCTGGAACTCCACTACCTTGACGTTGTCTAGAGTTTGACATGCTCCCCAAATAGCTTCATAGATATATCAATGTTGTTCCATGTCTTCGTTTCTCCTCCCCTTAAACTCTGGATATCTGGTAAAAGATCCCACCATGTTTACTTGGGTATGAGCTAGTAACATGAACCTTGTTCCCTGGCTGTTGAGATCCTTGCAGTCCCAAGTTACTAATACTACTGGTTCCCTTGTTGCTTCCAATATTAAAATTGGCCTTATATTTCTCGTGCACACTATGTACCCGTATTTCCTTAGCTAATTCAATAACAAATTTCTCTGTATTGTAGTAAGGTACCAGGGGAAGGTCGGGAGGGATGCTAATTGTCTGTTAGGGTGTTGCTGCCGACTCCTAATGGATGCTTCTACTACAGAAAATAACCTTCTCATGACATCGCCCATGTCCTCTTCTCTCTCCTCTTCCTCTTCATACCCACTCGAAATTTGCTCGTGCACTATCCCTCTTGCAATTGGTAAGGAAGGATCTTGACCATCCTCCTAGCTCTCATATCTCCTACTGCCAGTCTTGCTCTGATCTGCATCTTCTTTCCCTTTCCCTTCCCCTTCCTTTTGGGGTTTTCCGAACACCGCTCCTACTTGGTGGGTTCCCATCTTTCTTTTCTTCAGAGTCTGAACCACCCTTGCTTGCCACTTATCAGCTAGCAACACTCTCCTCTGTGCTCTAACATCTCTAGCTTTCTTCAAACCTTCTACATCCATCCCTTCAACAACATCTCTATTCCCCAACCAGTAGCATTCTCTCCTCAAGTCCTTTTGCCCGGTACTGGGGTTTTATGCTACCATTTCCATGGTGGGTGAGGGTAGTAATCCTTCTTCTATCATAAACATCTTAATTCACAACGACACTTCCCTTATCAACCTTCCTCTTATTCCGGACCCAAACACTGATTCTGCCTTTGAGAAGGATTGATAAATTTCAGGGCAAACTTGACTATATATCCTTCCACCGTAGTCTTTACCCAAAAATCGATTGCTCTAGTTAGATCATTGTTTAACTGCTGAAGTAATACGATATCTGAGGAAGTCCAATTGTGGCAAACTGATGTCAACCCTCTGATCGATTTTTCCCTTTCAACTTTCTTAACCAACTGTACAAGTCTTTTGGGAACTTGCACCAGAATATCGTATATTGGTCATTGATACCATCAACATATAGAATCCCTTCACTCACCTTGCCAATCGGTTGATTCTTGTGGATAGCTTGCTCTGCTATAAACTGATATATTTTTTGATTCCACCAATCCCTAATCTCTTTCTTGAATATCCTCGACACCATGTTCCAAACCAATTCTTGTAACTTCAGGTCCCGACAACGCAACCATTTTGTTGGCACGAAAGATTCATCAGGGGGGAAAGACCCTGGGTTTAAGCATGGAGAGCGAACAATGGGTCGTTGTAGTTTAAGACAATGCCGATATTTTCACCTTACCCAAGGGGTAAGGAGTCTCACCCGAGGTGTGCCGCGACCAAAAATAAGAAGGGTTCATCATGGAGTCAAGGAAGCACCAACTGGAGCACCAACCGATAAAGATATATAACATTACACACATATTCAAAATAACAACATACCATCTAATACATAGAAACTACTACATGCATGAATCTTACAGGGCATTTCAAGATTTTAAGTGGGTCACCACATCATGTACACTCATACACATTATGCTCTGCAACCAGTCTAGACTTTCCTTATATTAGTTTAGCATTACAACATTACAATACATATTGACATTCGCCACCAGTGAATATAAGAAATACCTGTTTACAGACTCATGTGCTCGTTCTCTTGCTCAAAGGTCTTGCTCAACTAAGCTTCTGCATTCTGATACCAGTCTGTCACAACCAGTTATCCTCTCCGCAACACCAACCTCGACAGCCTCACCAACCAACCTCACTTCCTTACGGGCTTTCTCCTTTTATATTCTTCTCTGCTGCTTGGACTGCTAGTTCTTGCTCGGTTGTTCTTCCCCTCGACTGCCCCTCCTCCTTCCTGTCCACTCAACTGCCTTTGTCTTCTGCTGTCACCTTACATTAACCCCTCCGCAATTTCCTGTTCCTGCTTTGTTGTTCAGTTGTCCTTCCTAGAAGCTACCTGTTGCTGTTGCCCATTTCCTCCCCGTTCTCTGGCCCACCAAAATTATCAAAACCTTTGAAAAATCAAAACGAAGGCCCCAACACTCATCTACCAGGTCACATAATTAGTAACTACATCCACCTTTTCTATCAAGTGGCAAGTAGTTACTTGGCTCATTAATGAGACCCACTTCCCTAATACCCAAAGACAACGTCCTGTCGTTTTGGGGAAGCTATTGATCAATGAATTTCATCATTTAATAATCTAATCCTCAAATTAGATGCCTAGGTCTTATTCATCAAGGTTAATTAATTTCCATCATTAACTTGCAGCCATAGTTTCTCTTTAGCCAAGTGTAACTTCAAAATTGTTTTCCAAAATATTTTATTAACAACATAACAAGACCAATTACATTTAATATTTATCGGTAACATAATATTAATAACCATTCCAATAAGTATTAAAGTCAAAACAATAAGCAACATAACATAGACAATTCTACAAATGAACTTTATTTCAGGGGATATCATAATCATAGAGGGTAAAAAACACCTCATCATACCTCCACTGATGCCTAGAAACACAAAAGAATCCCATGATCTAAATACATAAATATCAAGGCTAGAGATGGCCTGCCTTTCTGGCCATCTATTCTAGTCATAAATACAAGCAATATTTCCCATAGAGGGTCGTCAAATACAACTAAGAAACAAAGAAAATCCCACTAGAAAATTCATATGAGATCTAAAAAAAAACACTACAAATTGAACATTGATAGACAATTAGAGACTAAAGAGTTGTGGCCGTCCCTAATGCAACACTAAGGATAGTCAAAAGACATGAAATTAACTCAATGAAGGAGGCCTGGAACCACCATAGCCATCCACAAAAAAACATAGGTTTTTTGTTCAACCATTACCCAATAATAAAAGTTATAAAGGAAATAATAGAGCCCAAATAAAGCATGTTAGAGCCATAACATAAGACACAGAGCCACAATCAACCTATGTCACCATAATCTATAGACCAAAGGGATAACAAGTACCTTGCATAAAACAAAACTAGAACCACTAGGAAATATCCAAGTTGCACCACCCACCATCCATGCTCACTGGTCATTTTCGGAAGACGAGATATTTTTGGAACACTTGCACTAGAGCCAAGAGGATCCATCAGGTCCCCACCATCTAAATCATAGGTAACATGGCTGTCCACATGTGCCAGATATGAGTCAGTCCTATCCAGGTAGAATCTTCGATTATTGAGCATCTTGGCATCCTTCAATGAAGCAAAGATATTAGATTTATCCACTTGTTTGCCCCTCAATACCATGCCCAACAAGGTCTTCATTTGCCAATGAAGAGCCATCGAGTTTATATATTGCTTCCTCTTACCCTTGGTGTGCCTAAGGTCTAGAACCAAGCTGACATGTCCTCTAAAAGCTCAGAATCTGAAAGGAATTTCCCTTCCTCCATTTCATTGGACTCGAGCTTGAGGATTTCCTTATGAGTATCAGGCGAAACTAAGATGAAATATGTGGCCACTGAGTCACGGAAAAAGAGTCTTGCCCCTCGTTTCTTGGCTGAGCCTTGCCACCTCCTCCCCTTCTACACCTCATTATTTGTCTAGGAAGCATCCCAAAGTCTTAGGGAGGAGACTTGTTCTCATTGTAGTGATTTCCTCTACCTACAAAATAACAAAATGACTGACTCGACCCACCTTCTACAATACCAGGGAAACAATAGACCAACTCATCACAATAACACTAGACAAAAGACTTAGCCTTAATAGAGGACCCGCCAGAAAGGCAGAGAATTGTACTTCCTCAGACAAGGCCCTTTCACTCTTGACCATCGAATAGGAAAGGAGCAACATAGGACCAAAAAACTTCGACACACAAAAGAGTGCATCTAGACACTAAATTCCATTAACCAAGACTTAACTTGCCATGAAAATAAACCAGCACAAGCAAACCCTCACAAATCCTTCCAAATACAACTTGCAAACCCCACCTTAAATTGAGAGAAGAAGACCCAAGACAAACCCTGATGCCAAATAAAAAAGCACTCCCAACAATATCCCCAGACCAAAGAAGAAGATCCATACACATAAAATTGGACTCAAAACACTTATGATTAGACCCTCCAAGACGTCTAAGAAGGGGATGCAAGAAAAGAATAGATGTGAACTAAGAGAGAGCGGCACGTTTCAAATTTGATTACCCCAACAGCGTCTCTAGAGCAAAGACTTCCATTAGCCATGAATGAGACCATGCTATATAGATGCCCCGAACAACCACACATCATTTACACTGAGCAACATAAATTCATATCCAACCATCAAAACTCACCACTACCCACAACACCAAGATTCTCATACAGACCACTCACATAAAAAATCACTCTATAAAATTGAGGACCTTACCTCGACTGCTTTCTACTCATTGAAAATAACCTTGTCATCCATCGAAACCCATAGATAAACCACTAGCCAATTATAACAATGCATGTGATAGTAAACCGCATCCTCCCCCTTTAATGTTGGCTACCTACTCCAAAGTAGTAGGCGCATAATCCAAAGCCCCGTTCCATTTTCCCTATTAGATTATTTAACATCCACGTTGATTTTAAAATGAAAACCTAATAATGTAAATAAAACTATCACTCTATATTTTATATCTAAAATGGTATAGTGATGGAAGCCTTCCAATATAATTAAATGTTTGAAGTTATCAACAAAACATTTCTCACCATCCATCGTATGTAGCCTTTCGATTAATTTATCACCAAATATATCATGTATTTTATGCCGACCAAATGTAATACTATAACGAAGGGATTTTTAAATAAAAGATTATATAATTTCTTTTTTAAATGTATTGGTGAGAAAATTTATTATATTTTAATGGTCAATTTACAATAAAGATAATGATTATGGATTGTTATTCATAGTTCATCTATTCATTACTTTTATTTATTGCATATTAGTGAAGGGTAGACTTTTACTTGTTGCCAGATGTTCGGGGTTTTGATCACTAATTTATTTTCTTATATTCATAAAAGACAAATTTATAGCTAATAAAAAAATAGTTTAAATTAATAATAGTCTAAAGTGAAGTCATGTACTTTTCAATCACATTTAACCCTAAAAAATTAATATTAATTTTAATTTTAATATAATCTTTTACCATGTAAAATGTTACTTTTATATTTATTTATCAAATAACTTAGTAAATTTCTTATTTTTAATTATTTTTTAAATTTTAATTGAAAACCTTACACCTAACACAATTTTCTAAATGAATTGAATAATGCCCTTATACTTTCTTTAAATAATATATAATTTGTTAGTGAAATAATTTCGGCAAATCAAATAACAAATCATTTGTCGGCACGTTTCGAACCAACCAGTGTGGTTCATCATCAGGACAAGTTGAAGATCTGATCTGAGCGATGAGATGAACCACACTTGTTGATTCGAAACGTGCCGACAAATGATTTGTTATGTGATTTTGCCGAAATTATTCTCACAAACAAGATTATGGATCACAGAAGTCTAAATTCTTTAGATTAAATCTTTTTTTAAACATAGATGGAAAATAATTAGTTTTATATTTAAATGAGTTTTTTTTTTAATTAGTGCCTTTAGATGCAGTTAGGAAAGAGATTGTCACTCAAAAAATACATTAGGATTTTATAAAGAAGAAGGCCTTCTCCATTTAAACAACACCAAAATGTAACTAATAAATTAAAATAACTAATTCATCTCAAATTGGATGTATCACATATAAAATAGGAAATCAAATTTACTTATATATATATATATATATATATATATATATATTATATAAATATTATTATATATATATAATTCGAAGAAATTAAAATAACATGAAATTAAACCATAAAAAATAATTAACATAAAAATTAATTGCTCTTAATTCATCTCCCAAATTTGGATGTATCACATATAAATAGGAATCAAATTTACTTATATTATTATATATAATATTATATATCATATGATAATTCGAAGAAATTTAAAGTAAATAACATGAATAAACCATAAAAAAAGAATAAACATTAAAAATTAATTTCTCAATTTTTAATAGAAACAGATTTAAGATGTATTTAAGATGTATTTAAGTTGGTAAATTAAGTGACCTCAACATTGTTAAGGAATTTCTATGCATAATTTTTTTATTAGTTTTTTAGGACTAATAATGATTTTCAACAAATTTATTTTAATGATGATAATTTAACCTATTTTGGTTATTTAGAAAAATGCTCACAACCATAAACTTGGGGGATTTGAACCTAAAACCTCTTAGAACATATTACTTCATTGTTATGGCCATCACCAATTGAGTTACCCCCAAGAGGCTGACAATTTACTAATTTTATTGAATTTATAAAAATCAATTAATTATTTTATTTATTACTATGATATATAAAATCTTAAAAGTAAATAAATTATTTCGATTTTTTATGCTTTTTCATTAATATTTGGATAATGAAAATTTTGAGCTTTTATTTTATTGCTATGGGTTAATGACTTACACAATTCAATTTTACAAATTTATGGGACTCCTAGTTGGTTATTATAACTGCCTAAAAAATCATCAATCAAGTGCTATTAGAAAAATTATCCAAAAGTTGGAGGTTGGAACACCTCATCTTCCATGTTCGGACACTGATCCATTCCTTTCATTATGTTATCACCTTACACTCTCAACGAATAGGTAACAAAGCAATATAATTCCTTGCTAATTTAGGCTGTCAGGGAAATGATATATACCTCAATGCACACTGGCTTGAAGGGGTTTAGTGAAGTTGGAGTAATCGGTTGCAATCCATTTTGGACGAGGATAAAAATCCCTTGATTGGGGTGATTAACGAGAGCGTGCATGAGGCGCCAAGCGAGGTAAACATGTAGGTGTCAGTGGAGGTTGGGAGGGGTGCCCACCACCCTGCCACCTCTCACTACAATTAAAGGGGGGGTGGCATGGCCATCCCCTCTCGTGCTCAAAGCATGTGAGGATTTATCTCATTTATCGTGATGGTTTATTTCTCACAAGTCCTTTGTCCTGCTTTGTTACTAGGAGCTCCTTGGTATTTATCCATGGACTGGTTTTCAACCCCGCTATTGGTGGGATTAACTTGATATCTTCTTTTCATAATGGAGTTTGTTGTCAATGGTAAATTGATAGAGATATGGAGGGATATTGGATCTTTCACATTACAGAGGTTGCATGCCTCTCGAGCGATAACAAAAGAGCCACACAATTGCATCCAAGTTATTGTTCACTCTGCTATTAGGTGTGCAATTCATTTGTTCGAGGTTTTTAGCAATGACTCTATATTAGGATCAAAAGCTACTACATTTCTACATGTTGGTAATTCATGGAGACTGCAATATTCAAACGAGGAGATTGCTAAGGAAATATCATAACTCCCTGAACCTGAAACTTAGTTGTCTCTGGCTACCTTGGGTCACAGCGTCAAGGTATTAGCTTCCCTCTTGTTCTATGATTTTTATTTACTTGTATATGATAGTGAGGTTCTCTTTTTCAATTTCTCTTGTACCTTGTTTGTGGAGTTTCTTTATCTTTTGTGCCTCAAGGCCCTCTAGTTTTTAGTGGCTCCTACAATTCTTCCTCTTCCTGTTAGTCTTACATTTATCTTTGTGTCGAATCGGCTTAATTATTCTACGATATTCCCCTTTGTTCCAATCATATTATGCTTCCTACACCCTGTGGTTCCTTGGACCTTCGAGATTCATGCAGGGCGATACCTTGATGAGTTAGAGGCATATTGGCCTTTTATCAAGGGGGCTAAAGTGATATTGTTGTATCTTTAGTCTCTAGTTCATAGGCTAGTGTGATATGGGTGGATATATTCCTCTTGGGTGGTTTGATTGAAGCTTTGTTCTTGTGTCCGGTCTTCGCATTATTAGACCTCAATTCCATGTTAAAGGATGCAAATCCATAAAATGGGTTGGTGGGTATGGTCAACAACGTTGACCATGTGCCTAGGCATAGCCTATGGAAGCGAATACTATTTTTCACTCAGCAAATTCTCATGGTATCCATGAGGAGTTCCACTAGTTGGAGACTTATGTCATTAATGATTGCTAGGTATACTCAGATTCTTAAATTATGGAGGAGGTTTCCAATTATCTCCCTGACCATGGTCATACTAGGGGAAGACAAAAACAATACCTGCATTCTATTACCCTCCACTGGTATATGAAGACTTTGTTGAGTAGATTCTTGAAGGAGAAACATTAAGACCATAACAATATTATGTATTCTTTGAACGAGATCCAAAGGGTGCAACATACTAGCTATCATGCCCCCAAAGCATCCATTGAGTTAAGTCACATCAAGGCCTCTGGACGTGCAACACCAATGTGGTTCGTTGTAATGGCTTGACCAACTTACAACTACTTACACTTGTAAAACACCTCTAGCACTTGCACTTTCGCTATGAGTTAGATATATTATGCTTGCACAATTAACATGAAAGCTTAACCCATTTAAAATTCTTGATTACTTTACTTCACAAGTATCAAATCATCCCCCCCCCCACACACACACATACACACACACACACACACACACACACATATATATATATATATAGAGTCACAATATAACGCCACAAAGTTACATAGACATCAATGTATAACATGCACCAAGCTATACAAGTACAAGGGAAACCTCACACATTTCCATCTTCAATAGCAAATATTTAAAAATATTACAATAAGTTACATCAATAGATTTTATTCGTCACTTACTTTCATGTACAATAGACCCCACTCATGCCACAAACCTCTTGGCTTGCTCGCATGGTTTACACAATCCAAAATGTACCAAACATGCCAAACTTAGTCATGTTGCAGCTCTCTCAGTTGACCTACAAAATCTAACTTACTTGCGCATTTATGCAACCTCAAGGCACAACGGTGCCATATTTTCACCCTACTCACAAGATTGTCCTTCCTTTCACAAATCATACAAGCCCTATCGCGACAAAAAAAATACCAAAAACCCTTACCTGAACTCACTTCATCCCAATAGTCTGTTTGTTCTATTGTTCTGAGCTCATTCATTCCTTTCCATCTCAATTCTTGTTTCTCAGTTTCTTTTTTTAGTTCTTTTTGTAGTTGTTCTTTGTCATTAAGTTCATCCTTCCATTTATTTGAACCCATCATTTACTTATATTTGTCATGTGTTCAAGAAGAGGGATTTTTTTGTCCATTTGATGCATCGGTTCGATTAAGCTGACATTACATGAACTCATCTCCTGTCGAATTGTTTCACTTTATATAATCGGGCTGACTTGTTCCATAGATGCCAAAGCCATCCATTCCACTCACTTTCCCAGGACAAACCATTCCACTTTTTCACTTTCCTCTCTCACACACTTTCATTTGGTTGCCTATCTCATGTGCCCTGGGCATGACCATGTCTTGGTCTATTCTGTGCATGACTCCACTTTGTCGTAAAATGTGACAAAGCCTTATTGAAACCCCAAAATATCTCTTCCAATGTTGCAAATGTTGAGATGTAATTCCATCTCCATAACTCAACTTACCTCATATTAGATGACTTGGGCATGCTTCCCTAAAGCCCTTGCATCCTCCCCCATTCTAAAGATGTTGTTTTCCTTTATAATGAACCTCTTTGGTAATCCATCCATCACCAAATACAACAATCAGATTGTCCTCTACATTGTAAACAACCTCCTCATCACACTATCTCATCAACAAGGAAGAATGCATCCATCCTCCTACAAACAAGGAAAATTTTCTTCACTCATTTCTCAAGTCCTCCATGACAATTAATCTCTATTGTTATATGTACCTCCACCAAGGTCCATTAAATCATAAGTGATAATTCCCCTAGCTCTCACATCATAAAGTGAGCATGATGTGGTTTATCTCCCAAACTCTGACATATATCCATGGTTGTATAAGTATACTCTCCAATACACATCTCTGCACACTAAGCCCTCCCATCTCTCAGACTATTTAGGTGATTAATCTAATTATCATGTTTGATCGATGAGAATGTACATCCTCATGTAAGAGAACCCTTTCCTCATGTCTTTGTCATAGGTCTGATCTAACCTCTCCATCATGATAACATCACCAGAACTATATGATAATCCCTTCCTGCCATACATGACCACATATGATGCTCATGTATGCTCCTGCGTGTAAACATCATGCCTCCATTCATACATGAGAATTTTCCTACCAAGGTCCCTTCTTCTCTTTGGGGGTGCAATGTCTCTCATCTAAATAGTAACCACACTCACCCAACTCCAATGGTCTACTCTAACAAGAGGGCTCATAGGTCACCTCCCTAAATCTGAGCTATCAAATTATCTAACTAATGTTGCGTCTTTAAATATATTTTCACTCCATAAATCTCTAATCTCGAGCATCCCATATTTCCAAGATGTTGCTCCATCAAATAAAATGTGGATATCCCCATCACATATCTATAATAATACACACTATCCTTAGGGTCTCTATCATCCCCCTCTACATCAATTTCCTTATAAGAATCACCCATGCCTCCCATGTCATCACATTACTAGTGAAGGTAGTCAAATGAAATCTTCTAACACTGCTCTAGTTTGGGAGAAGTCCACCTCCTCCTTTCCAACCTCCGTTTTTTCTTATAATGTTGCATGAAACTTGTGTAATCAAGTCCACAAGTTTCCTTTCTTTCCATCCTTGATACAGGTCGTTTCCCACCTCAATCTACTACATATGGGGGTCTCTCTCATATAATACTATCAATGAGATCCTTGGGAGGTACCCCAAGCAAATCTTCCTCCTCAATGGTAGTATCTATGTTTTATGATCTGCTAAAATCAAGAGTTGATCTTGGTCCATCATAATGATGCCTTATGCTTCCATCATAAAGTCCAGTCCCAATATCATCACATGATCATCCAAAGGGACAACCCTCAACTCCAATCTTCCAAACCATGGACCCATCCTCATTGTTGTGTCTCTAAGAATCCCAGACACTGATTTCATATCAAAGTTGATTGCTTTGAAGGTGATCAACTCTTATTCCACCTTCTTCTTCATTTGCAAAGACTTGGAAGTCTTCTCACTAATGTTCAAGCTTCCCATAGCTACTTAATCCGACAAAGATGAAAAATTCTTCCCTGGTATAGTCATATGTATAAAAATCAACTTCATATCTCTCTCAATTAGAGAGGACTCCCTCCTCTCATGTTGTGTCATGATTGCAATCCTCCCAAGGAAATCCCTTTCCTCATTTGTCAAGCTCCCATGTGTATTAGGTATAACACACTCAAGTCTTGCAATAATCGACCTCTTAAGTTGTCCCATCTGTCACCTAGTCCTTCCATAGAAGAACCCACTTTTTCATTCGACGCTTTTGAATAAATAGAACCTAAATCTATCTTAGCAAACTTCTTATTCAACTAACTCTTCATAGCGCTAATCCAAAACTCAGGTTCATAATGATCCCCTTCATCCTGTATAAGAGAAACCTACACACGTCTATATTTTTTCAAAGTCACCGAGAAAACTCCATCCTTCTCTTCCACATGGCTTAGCTTGGTATTCTCTCTCAGACTATCTTCAATATCTTCTCAGGAAAGAACATCCTCCTTAACCTTCTATTGGAAACCTTCCATATCTTACCCATTGTCCCCTCCATACATTCCCACCTTTATGTGAGCATCATGAGTTCGTTTCATCTTTGCTACAATCTAGCCCTCCAAGAATCATATTGATAACATTCAACCATCTTCACTGAAGAGTGACAAGACACATGGCACATTGTGAGCATGCACATATTAACCACATTATTATAATGGGCCTCTTTCTTGATTATTCCTCCTTCTTTACACCTCATTAATAATGGTTCTTTGTTCTTGGAGAGGAGAAAAAATTCTATTGTAGAAAGCCATTGTTAGTTCACTATATGAGAAGATTGGTTATTTCCAGTAATGCAATGATACCTATGTGTGGGGAAGCATTAGAACCTTGAGGAAAAACTCTCCATAATTGAGAATCTCTAGATCTTCCAACATTGAAATTTCGATATAATTTGTACTAAAGCCCTAAAAAGAAGTGGATTATCCCAATATTTTTGTGCATTGTTTGTTAATCTTTCCCTTCCTCTATCATTGATCCCACAAATAATATTTGCAAAACATCCTCAAATTAAAAACTCCTTACTATTGATGTTACCATAGGATGCACTCTTTTGAACTTTGCATCTAAAAGTTCAATTTCTCTCTTTCGTTGGACCACTATGTTAGGTCCCTATAATACTACTGATTCCCCCATTACTATTGTCGTTGTATCCCTTATTGTTATTGTTGTGCCATATTGTCCCCATATTGTTATTATTGTGCTCCATAGAAGCCCTCTATTGTTATTTTTGTGCCTTTATATTATTATTGTTAGGTCAGCTTGGTTATATTGTGACCCCTTAGACTCCTATATATAGAAAGGAGGTTTTTTCATTTGAATCATCCAGGAATTGTTCATTTGTGTAATGTAAAGGAGGTTGCCCCCTTGAAGAGGCTTATTTCTAAGGCATTGATATATCTTTTCTATCTTTTTGTGAGTTGGTTTCATAACATTTGGTATCAGAGCTTTGGATTCTAGGGTTTCGCTGCGCCAAACAAGTCATCGTGGAATTTTCGCTATAACTTTTTTCTATGATGTTTCAGAAGCTAAAAAAAAACCATTTGAGAAGAAATCGCGCTGAACCTCAGGTTCAAATTTCATATCTTGTCTCACTATATTTCCAGAGATATGATCTGAGGAAGTTAGGGATTTTGCAAGCTCTAGAATTTCATCTAAAACAAGTCATTGTAGAATTTGTGCTATAACTCTTTTGCTACAAAATATCAGAAGCTAAAAAAAACACATTTGAGAAGAAATCGGTCTAAACTATGGCTTCGAATTTTAGATCCTGTCTCGCTATATTTTCAGAGATATAATCTAAGGATGTTAGGGTTTTTAGAGACCCCCGAATTACATTCGAAACAGGTCACCTTGGGAAAATCGTCATAACTTTCCCTTTGAGCATCAGACTTAATTTTCGTAAGAAGTTACAGAAAGAGGACGGATTGTAGTTTTCTGGGTACCATTTTCAGATCCTAAGGTTGAAACAGTGACCCGCAGCACGTCATACAAGCTCGCTCTACTGAACAAGTCTATACTTAGGTCATCGTGGGAGATTTGGCGTAACTCTTCATTGGAGAATCCAATCTTGATCAGACTTGTGGAGTTAGAAATATTACTCAGAGGGTTACGACAGGAAGAAATTTTAGACCTTGGAGATCTAAAATTACAGAAATACATCAGATTCAATATCAAGCTCCTACAAAGTGAAAAAAAAAGGTGTGTAGTTTTTTTTTTTTGCATAAGCTTGGTTTGAAAAATTAGTTTGAAGGAATTCAAAGGGCATAGTGAAGCATTATTATCGGTAATTGCTGCCCCGAATAAAGAAAATGGAAACACCTAGTAAGCAACCTGAAAGCTCTAGCATGAATCATGAAGAAGAGGAAGAAATGCAACATGATATATCAAAATTACCAGACCAAGTGCAACAAATGTCACTCGCATAAAAATAACAAAATCTAAGATGGATGGTTTAAAGAAAGACATAGAAGCTAAGATGGATGGTTTAAAGAAAGGCATGGAAGATAATATGGATGGTTTAAAGAAATGCATAGAAGCTAAGATGAATGGCGTGGAAGCTAAGATGGAAGGCGTGGAAGCTAAGATGGACAATTTGAAGACACTTCAAGGTAAAAACAGATCATCATAGTCTTAAAATACTTTTTAGAACAAAGATATTTTTTAGAAGAGCAACAAAAATGGGTCACAAAGATGTTGGGTTATGAATTTGAAATCATATACAAAAAAGGGAAGCAAAATGTTGTGGCAGATGCACTCTCAAAAAAGGATGAGGATGTGGAAGCATTTCTTTGCGCCATTTCTACTATCCAACCAGATTGGATCAACGAAGCAAGGGATGAATGGAAGAATGATGAGGAAGTGTGGGTACTCATTCAAAAGATACAACAAGATCCCAGTACATCTGATACATTTAGCTGGAAAAATGATTTGTTATGGTACAAGGATCGGTTATACCTATGTAAGAATTCCTAACTCAAACAAAATATTCTTAGGGAACTGCACATCTCTCCCTTAGGAGGGCACTCAGGATTTCTAAAAACCTACCATAGGGTTAAGAAGGATTTTTTTTGGGATGGCCTTAAATCGGATATTGAAAAGTTTGTGGCTAAATGTTTGGTTTTCCAACAAAATAAATTTGAAACAATTAAGACCCTAGTACTATTACAACCTTTACCCATTCCAAGCCAACATTGGGAAGAGATTTCAATGGATTTTATCATAGGTTTACCCAAGTCCGAAGGAAAGAGTGTTATCATGGTGGTAGTTGACAGACTTACCAAGTATGCACACTTTTTTGCATTATCTCATCCATTTAAAGCGAGTACAGTTTCTACTGCATTTATGGAA